>NW_020769584.1:106203-161588 GCF_900518735.1 Pseudonaja textilis
TTATTATTATTATTATTATTATTATTATTATTATTATTATTATTATTATTATTATTATTGTTGTTATTGTTATTATTATTAAAAAGAGCAACCCAAATGTTTCTAGTCTTTCAAGAAATAGTTCCCCAAAAGTCACAAAGTCACAAAGAAATCCAAAACAAAGCAGACTGTTCCATTAACACTTTCTTCTTCTTTTTTTTTCCCCCTTCCTCCTGGGGTGAAATTCAATTAGACCATTTCAAAATAATTTTTTAGAAGCCTTATTGTCATTAATTTCTAATCTTATAAACTTCAAGCAGTCTTCTTCAATATAGTCTTAAGATATTTTTTTTTACCTCTTCCTTCCCACTTATAGCAATAAACTTTTAATTTTTAATTCCAATGTTCCAAAATCTTTTATCCCCTTGGCTTTAATTTTTAGGTTTATTTACCTTCTTAGCCCAAGCAGGTTTTCCAGATTTCCATCAGCTACTTCCGTAGGGAAGGAGAGTGAAAAGAAATAACTTTCCCGTTCACTTTCTTCTGCTGCTTACACAGTCTTTCTGGGAACAATATAGCAATAGAAAGGCAAATTCCAGGTTTTAAGGGCTCCTCTTTGTCCCGGCTCAGCCAAAGAAAAAACTTTCACTTTCTTCCTCCTGCACTTCCTTATTCAGCTGCAGCCTTCTTTGTGGTGGCCATTGCTGACCGCCGCTCCACCGCCTTGGGAAAAGGGGGGTTTGCCAGCTGGGGAGAGGGTCTGCAACACTCCCAAACCCTGTCCGGATCCCCCCTGTCTTCAGCTGCCTCTACGGGGCAGCTATATCCTGCAAATCCACCCGGATCGGGGGCACCTCAGCAGCGAGCACAGCAGGGATTGCGCGGAATTGCAAATCCCTACTGCTGCCGAAGCCTTGCAAACCGGAAGTCTGTTCCTAATGAAAATAATGTTTATGTTCTCAGACATTACAAATTACAATTATCTACAATACAATTACAATAGAGCCATGGTGGCACAGTGATTAGGGTGCAGTACTGCAGGCTATTTCTGCTGACTGCCAGCTGTCTGCAATTTGGCAGTTCAAATCTCTCCAGGTTCAAGGTTGATTCAGCCTTCCATCATTCCAAGGTGGGTAAAATGAGGACCCAGATTATTGGGGGCAATATGCTGACTCTGTAAACCGCTTAGAAAGGGCAGTAAAGCACTGTAAAGCAATATATAAGTCTAAGTGTTATTGCTATTGCTATCTACATCTGAGATGGAGCCAATTCTTTTGAAACCATAAACAGGATGAATATACTGGAATTGTTGCAAAAATATCCAATATATTTTCATTAGGGAAAAAATTATATTATATTATATTATATAGTACATATTATAGTACATAGTACATAGTACATAGATAGGTTATTAGATACATATAGTATTATGTATCTATTCCTCTGTCTAAACTATGAAGTTTAGATGGAATCTGTGATGATCAGGGAATGTAATTTAAATGCCAAGGTTAAATGTGGTATATGATACTCAAATGATCCATATTAATAGCAATAGCACTTAGATTTTTATAACGTTTCATAGTGCTTTACAGCCCTCTCTAACCAGTTTACGGACTCAGCATATTGTCCTCAACAATCTGGATCTCCACTGGGTCCTCATTTTATTGACCTCAGAAGGATAGAAGGCTAAGTCAACCTTGAGCCCATCAGGATCAAACTCTAGACTGTGGGCAAAGTTAGCCTGCAATACCACATTCTAACTACTGTGCCACCACTAAGATGCAACTTAGAACCAAGTAAGATTGACAGTGAATCCATGAAGTTTGGATGAGTCAAAAGCAGAAGTGGTATTCAGCAGGTTCTGATCAGTTCTGGAGAACCGTTAGAAGAAATTTTGAATAGCTTGGAGAACTGGCAAATACCACCTCTGACTGGAGATTTTACAGTATCTGTCAGCCTTCAAGATTTTCTCCCTTTACTTTGCATCTTTCGGCTGTCATAAGTAACAGGGGAGGTGGGGGGATATGGTTATGGGAAATGAGCTGGAGGTGTTACAAAACAGAATTGTATAAGCTGAGGGGAGTAGATTCTTGCTTAGGCTTCTATCCTATGCTATGCTCAGCTGCAACTTTTTATCAAAATATGTCAAGGTCAATGGACAGAGGCCTCATCACCACCTGGAGATGCCCACATGATGATATACAAAAAATTTAATTGGATGAGCCAATTGAACTATTGAGGGTGGGAACGTTGCCATCATTTTGTATATGTGATTTAAGTGCCCGTTTTCTCAGATTCAGAATTCTTTTGTTGCTGCCACTTGATTTCCAGTAAAATATATCTTTTCTCTAAATAATGGAGTCTAAGTATTTCTTTCTTGGACTTTGAATGGAGCTGACATTATTCTGAATCTCCACATTACCAGCCCACCTGGAGAATTAATAAATTTTCTTCCAAGGGGATCTGAACACAATGTCAAATCCAGCCAATGACCAAGAAGACCTGGAGGTGACTGGAGGACCAGATTCCCTGCTGTTAGAGGCGGCCGGGGAAGCCGACTTGTCAGCAGAATTAAGTCTTGGTGAAAACCAGCTGTAAAACCCAAATGATCCCTGGGAGTCAGCTGGAAGGATCCTGAGGAAAAGCCTCCTCCAGGAATGACCACTATCCATCGGTGTGGAAGAGAAGAGTCATGGCAAGAGAAGGAAAGAAAGAATTTTTTACTAACTCAAGACATGCATTTTTTAAATGAAGCTATTGGAGAACCTCAAACTGAGAAAAGGTATGAGGGAGAGGAGGGGGAGGAGGGGGAGGCAGCCCCAGCCAAAAGAATCAGAGCAGCCAACCCCATAAATCAACCTGGGCTGGCGCAACAGGCAGCAGCAGCCCAGGGGCCTCCCAGCAGAAGGAGTAATTGCCAGAAGGCACAGAACTCCAAAGGTGCCTCCGTTGGAAGTAAAATATGGGGGGAGGGGAACCCAAGGAATTAGGATTCTTCCTGGCACAAGTCTGAAGCCATATGGAGGAATATGGAGAGGATTTTTCCTCAGAAGCAGCCAAAGTTAGATGTGTTACAAGGGTTTTGGAGGGAACAGCTGCAAAGTGGATAGTGACTTTACAGAATGATAATGCCCCCCAGCTGATGATTTATGATCTGTTCATGACTGCACTGCAGGCCAGGTTTGAAGACCCACTTGCTGAATATAAGGCCAGAATTAGGATGAAGACCATAAATCAGGGGCGGAGATCAGCAGCCAACTACACCCAGGAATTTAGAGAGCTGGCATGTCATATTCGAGGCTGGTCCCAGGGAGCCCTGATAGAAGCTTTTAAAGATGGGTTGAATGAAGATGTATATCAAAGCTTATTGCTAGAAGAAACCCCATGAGCTGCAGCTGTGGTATGTGATGGCAGCAGAGGTGGAAATTGATCTTACCGAAACAGACACTGGGGGGGTGGGCGCTTGGTTGGAGCAAGTCCTCCCCCACCAGCCCTCGAGAAGCCTTAAAACCTCAAAGGGGAGGAATGGTGGCAAAGCCCAAGACCACTGCTTGCTTCTGATGTAGGAAGGAAGGTCACCGGGCTGCAGACTGCTATGCCAAGCTAGAGCCAAAGGGGTGCCAGGAGGAAGAAAACCTGAAAAATCCCCAGCAAAGCCTCACGAAATGGCGCTTAAAATGGAGGAGGTTGTAGAGATTGCCCCTCCGAAAGGAGAGGAGCTGGGAACTCCAACCTCTTCTGAAGAGAGTGAATCTGAATTGGAAGACGACTCACTGGTAAGTCCAAGCAAGGGCCCTAATACCATTCCAGTGAGATTAAGGGTACCCACTTCGGGAGCCAAAGGGAAATGTTGGCCTTGTTAGACTCTGGGTGAACAAGGTCTGTAATCAGGTAGTAGAGAAAATGGGCTTAAGGCTAAAGACTTTAAAAAAGCCCATAGCCTTTTGCCAACTGGATGGATCGATAGCTGGGGGAGGCCCTGCACATTTCATAACAGAACCTGTAGAAATGATGATGTGGAAGCATAGAGAGACTTTGTGTTTTATTGTGGCTTCTGGGATGGAGTGCCCCCTAATACTGGGTTTGCCCTGGCTCCAGAAATGGAACCCCCATGTCGATTGGAGGAAGGGATCATTGCACATATGTATTGACCAACCCCCAGAAGGGGAGGGGTAATCTCAACTGAAACTCAAGAATCCCACTGAACTGGCCTCCACCGGCACCAAGAGTCTGAGGAGGGAGGAGAAAATTCCAGAGGAATATTGGGACTTAAAGGAGGTATTCGGTGAAAAGGCTTTGGACAAGGTTCCCCTCCATCACTCAACAGATTGCAGCATTGAAATTTTGCCAGGAGTGAAACTCCCAAAACTGAAACTGTACTCGATGACACTGCGGGAGCTAGAAGAGCTGTGGTCATTTATCAATAAAAATTTCGAACGTGGTTTCATCCAACCTGCTAGACCCCGAGTAGCAGCCCCTGTATTATTCCATGAGAAGAAAGATGGCTCTCTTCATTTATGTGTGGACTATAGAAACCTCAATGCCATTTCGGTGGAGAACATGTACCCCCTCCCCTTGATGAAGGATATGTTGTCCCACTTGGCCAAAGGGAACATTTTTATGAAACTCAACCTGAGACAAGCATATTACTGAGTTCAAATTAAAGAAGGGGATGAATGGAAAACTGCTTTTAACTGCCCATGGGCTATTTCCAATTCAACGTTCTTACATTTGGCCTACAGGGGGCCCCTGCAGTATTCATGTCAATCAGGTGTTGCATGAACATTTATACAAAGGGGTGTTGATTTATCTTGATGATATTGTTATCTACATTGAGACTCGTGATGAACATGTGAAACTAGTGCAGTCAGTTCTGGAAAAAACTTTGAGCTGCTGAGCTGTACGCAAGTTGTCCAAGTGTGAATTCCAGCAGGAGAAAATTGACTGTTTAGGCTATTGCATATCACATGATGGCATAGAAATGGATCTGGGGAAATTTTGTGCTATTCTGGAATGGGACTACTCCCTGCACCAGGAAACAACTTCAAAGTTTCTTGGGACTTGCTAATTTTTTCCATCAATTCCATCCCTGCTTTTATGAAAATTGCAATGCCTATCACAAATCTCCTAAAAACCAAAGGGGAGGTGAAACCAAAGCCTAGTAAACCACTGGAGTGGTCCATGGAATGTCAAGCTGCTTTTGAGAGGCTGAAACGACTGTTTGCTGCTGAACCAGTACTCAAGCACCCAAACATGGAGGCAACTTTTGTAATCCAAGCCGATGCGAGGGATGTAGCGGTCAGGACAGTGTTACTACAAGCAAATGAGATGGGGACTCTGCAACCATGTTCATATAATTCCTGTAAACTAACTGAACTAACTGAAAAAGAAGCTTTTGCAGTTCGCTGGGCTCTGTTAATTTGGAAGCATTTCTTAGAAGAGGCAAAACACCCATTTGAGATGTGGACAGATCATAAAAATTTGGAGGCTTTGAAAACACCTCGGAAGCTGTCTCCCAAGGAAGTTCACTGGGCACAGTACTTTAAGCACTTTAATTTTTCCTTGAAGTACATTCCAGGGGGAAGAACTTCAAGACAGATGCTTTATCTAGATTACCTCAATATAATAGTGCTCACCAAGAAGTGGTACAGCCTATTGTCACAATCAAACAGTTGGCAGCTCCAGTACTTACCAGAGCCCAGAAAAAGAAGGAAGTTGATTTATCAAATGATTTAACTGCACAATTAAAAGAAGTTCTAAAACTTGATGATTGGTTCCTTGCTCACTCAAATAACTGTATGGTTAGAGATGGATTGGCATGGGTGGGGGCCAAATTATATGTGCCAGCAAAGCTGAGAAACCAAATATTACAGCAAGCTCATGACTCTAAAGCTGCTGGACATTTTGGATTCGTGAAGACCTTACACTTGATTAAAAGGCAATTTTGGTGGTCTACCTTGAAAAAGGACATTGAGACTTATGTGGCTAGCTGTCCTATCTGTGCCTCAGCCAAACGGCCTCCTGGTAAACCAGCAGGCTTACTAAAAAATGTGGCTAGACCAACTGCTCCATGGAAGGAAATTTCTATGAATTTTATAGTGGAATTACCTGAAAGTGGGGGGAATACAGTTATTTGGGTAGTAACCAATTTGTTTTCCCAACAGGTACATTTCATATCTTGTCTGAAAATCCCACCTGCGAAAATGTTAGCTAAACTGTTTATTTTACATATCTACAGGCTACATGGGGTTCCTGAATGCATAATCTCAGACAGGGGTGTCCAGTTTACCTCAAACTTTTTGAAGGAGTTCCTGAAATTATTGGGCTTTGTCTAGTGCTTAAGCTCTGCCCACCACACACAAACCAATGGGGCTTGTGAGAAGACTAACTCAGTATTGGAACAATATCTTTGATGTTATATAAATTATCAGCAAGATGATTGGACTGACCTATTGCCATTCGCTGAAGTGGCATATAACAATTTGGTACATAGTAGTACTGGGTTTACTCCATTTAAGGTGGCTTCAGGACAAGACTTTGTACCCATACTGAAGCTTCCACAGGAGAAACCTAACATTCAGTCATTAGATGAATGGATAACACAGCTCCAGCTTACCTGGCCGGTTACCCGTAAAGCATTAGATGATGCTCATCAAGCCCATAAAAATTTTTCAGATAAAAAGAGAAGTCCACAAAAACCATATCAAGTTGGTGACAAGGTCTTTTTATCCACCAGATATTTGCAGACCGCACAGAAGTCAAAAAAGCTTGGATCTAAGTATGTTGGATCTTTCTCAATTGAACAAATTGTGAACCCTGTGGCAGTCCAACTGAAATTACCTAAAACCTTCCAATGGATGAACCCTGTTTTCCATGTTAGTTTATTAAAACCTGAACATACCTCCAACTCAGGTCAATCCCCCTGTGCCATTGCTAATTGAAGGTGTACAACATTTTGAAGTTAAAGAAATTTTGGATTCTCAAAAACAAAGGGGTCGACTCCAATATTTGATTGCTTGGAAACATTTTCCTCCTTCCCAGTCTGAATGAGAAGGACATTAGAGCTCCTAAGCTTATCAAGGCATTTCATACTAAATATCCTGATAAACCCTAAAAAATAGTATTATGGTGTTACATGTATATTTTCTGTTAACTTCTATTTTTATCTTTTATAGGACTAACGTCTCTTTTGCAGGAGGGCCGAATGTCAGCCTTCAAGATTTTTTCCCTTTTCTTGGTATCTTTTGGCTGTCATAAGTAACGGGGGGAGGAGGGGGGATATGGTTATGGGAAGTGAGCTGGAGGTGTTACAAAACAGAATTGTATAAGCTGGGATGGGGGATAGATTCTTGCTTAGGCTTCTGTCCTATTCTATGTGCAGCTGCAACTCTTTATCAAAATATGTCAAGGTCAATGGACAGAGGCCTCATCACCACCTGGAGATGCCCACATGATGATATACACAACTTTTAACTGGATGAGCCAATTGAACTATAGGGGGTGGGAACATTGTCATCACTTTGTATATGTGATTTACGTGCTCATTTTCTCAGATTCAGAATTCTTTTGTGGTTACCACTTGATTTCCAGTAAAAGATATATTTTCTCTAAATAATGGAGTCTAAGTATTTCTTTCTTGGATTTTGAATGGAGCACCAGCTGACAATATCCTTCCCCTGTCACTCCCACCAAGCAGTGCCCACAGAACTGGTAGTAAAAACATTTGAATCCTACCAAAAGCCGGAATGAACAAGTCCAAAGATGTGGACCATCCCATTGGTTCAGAAGGACTCTTTTCCTTAAATGAAGATCATCAAGGAAGTCCTCATAAGACATTTTCTCTCCAAAAGCTTAGGAAGTTAGATGATCAGAGACCTCAGTATGACTCAATCAGAACACAATGTAATAGACAGTGTTTGAGTAAATTTTGGAATCTCAGGAAAATATTGGCATAATCTACAAAACTTTCAAACACACAGACTGCTGTTTCATTATTAATATTTCTGCAGCTTTTACTGAAACAGAATTATCTATAATATTTCCAAAACTGATAATATACTTTGTTACAGTTCCCTTTTAAACAATAAAAGAATAATAGAAGAACAAATTTTATTCCAAAGTGAATGTATTTTAGTATACATCTGATTCAAACAAGCATAAAAAGTGGAAATATACACAGATATGCAAGAGATAAGCAGAATTTTTTAAAAAATAAAAAGAAATGGTATTGGATTTCCTGTCTAATCAAGAGGTTAGATCAGAAGACCTCCAAGGTCCCTTCCAACTATTCTATTCTACTCTACTCTACTCTACTCTACTCTACTCTACTCTACTCTGTTCTATTCTATTCTATTCTATTCTATTCTATTCTATTCTATTCTATTCACATAATCTATAAAACTATCAAATCCTGGCTGAGCTACAAATTAGTTAATAGATACTGTAGTTCTGGTCTCTGCAGATCCACATAGTAAAGTAAATTGGAGTTCACGTCTGGTCATCTAAACTTGAGGAAAAATACATGGTGCACACCTGTTGCTATCTACTCAGGATTCCCACCCCAGAGTTTCATCAGAGCAGTTTTCATCTCTTTGTTCCTAAGTGTGTATATTATGGGATTCAACAGAGGTGTAATGGTGGTGTAGAACACACATACAACACTCTCCATGATGTCCTGAGAAGCTGGTCTCAAATAACGGGAAAATAAGGGCAGGTAGTATATGATCACCACAGTAAGATGGGCAGAGCAAGTGGAGAAAGCTCTGTGTCGTCCTTCACTTCTACTGATCTTCAAAATGGCTGTGATGATGTAAGCATAAGATGCTAGGATGAGGAGAAAGCAGGTGATTGTCACGAAGCCCATGTCAATGATGATAATCATTTCTATAACATGTATCTCAATGCAAGCCAGCTTCAGGATGGACGGAATATCACAGAAGATATAGTCAATATAGTTGTTCTCTCCATAAGGCAAATGAAAGGTAAGAGAGCTCTGAAAGGCAGAGTGGAGAGTCCCTCCAATTATGGTACCCAAGGAAAGAATGACACAGGCTTTTAAGCTCATGAGGTTGCCATAGTGAAGTGGTTTACAAATGGCCAAGAAGCGGTCATAAGCCATCACGGTGTAAAGAAAACATTCTGTACACCCAACTGAGTTCAAAAAGAATACCTGTGAGACACACCCTGAGAAGGAAATGATCTTTTCCTGCTGGTTGAATCCTGAACTAACTTTGGGAATCACCACAGCTGAGAAGGCCATGTCCAGGATGGAGAGATGACAGAGGAACCAGTACATGGGCTTGTGCAGTTGAAGGTTGGTGATCACTGCCAAGATGATCAGAGAATTTCCACAAAGAGTGAGTGCAAACATGATTGAGAAGAAGATAACAAAGGGGACCTTTAAATCTTCTGTACAGGGAAACCCAGAGAGGATGAATTCCTCTGGGGCTGTTTGATTTGGACACTCCATATGGGATTTTTGTTTTCAATTATCCAACCTGTTGAGCAAAGGGGGTTAGTTCCTACTTGTGAGAGGGCATTGACAGCGGTGGTGGGATGCTGCTGGTTCGGACTGGTTCTAGCAAACTGGTAGATCCAACGATCACCTGCCCCTGCCCACCTGCTCCCACCCAATCCTGTCCTATATTTCCATGTTTTTCAGCTCAAGTGATTCATGTGGCACAGTGAATTCCAGCCCCTCAGCTGTTTTACTTACTGGGGCTGCCCTAGAAGGTAAGCTTTCATGCTTGAAATTGGTGTATTTTGAATGCTGAGAGAAGAACTATCTCATAGAACCGGTAATAAATTCTTTTGAATCCCACCATTGGTTGACAGCATACTTAAATTTTACAGATATTGCAATTATTTTCTAAGAAGATCATGCCCACCAGTCAACTCTTCCTTTGACATATAAATCTATATCACATCATTGCTTCTCAGCATGATGAAGAGAGAGCTGTTTATTTTTCAGTTTTCATATCTATTGAAATACATCATTGAACAGTAAGACAAGTTCCTTATTTTTTAAAAAAAAATCTTCTGGATAACTGGAACTGCTAGTCAGTCATTTCTCAGTAATTTTGTTCAATGTATTATTAGCTCTCTTCCCTTAAAGTTACAATCTGTGATTACTTTTTATAACTTTAACACAATTTGGAAGATTCTTCAGTTCTCTTAACTAATCTGAAAAAGGCTCCCTCTCAAAATCTGGGGTTGTTTTTCAGAGTTAATGATGTTCCTGAAAGAAGTAATGTCTGGCAAAGAAAATAAATCTCTTCTTCAAACTTCTAAAGTCTGGTCTACAAATGCATGAAGGTCAGTAGATCCCTAGTGCTCAGTCAGGACTTGTAAAGGAGAAATACTCCTTATACCCCAAAATTCTATGTAATTTGGAAAAAAAATAAGAACTGAAAAGGAGAACCTATTGTAGTGTTAAAAGCATTATTTACTTAGTATTTAACCAGTATTTACACCTGCAGATTTAAATAAGGTTGGGGAAATTAGGTTGTAATTCTTTTAGGAATGTTATTTTGAAAGATCTAGCAGGATTTTCTTCTCCTTGACTGATCTGTTGATTGGCTATAACTCATCCTATTTGAGCTGCAAATGGGATACACCTAATGGCTTTTGTCTTATTTAAATCTGCTCACCTAAATCTACTGATCCTGTTTGACTCTGGACAATGAACAATGGGAATTTCCTCCCACTAGCAAACATTAGCCAAAAGGTTGGCCTATTGAAAGAGGCACTATCAACAGCAGGTTGAGAAAAAATGCCAGAGAAAGACCAGGCTTCAAAATGTTTGCAAAATATCCTCTTGAGAAGAGGCCACTAAGAAAGTAATAGGAATATTCTCCTTTACTCATTAACCTGATAGAGAACAGAAGTATTTGGGATTGAGGTTCTTTTATTTGGGTAGGAGAAATCAGATTTTGTTTATATGTTAGTTAGAAATTGCTTGATAGTAAAAAGATAGGAGCTAAGTTTCCATCAACCCAAGAGAAAACAGAGGTATGGAGTTAGAAACAAGTAACCTTGGTGATGGAAAACATGCAGTTCTTCCTATATATTAGTTAGGAAATTTTTGATATGAAAATGTGATGGACAGGATCCAAACCATGTTTTTATCTCTTAAGCACATATATAGTCCATATACAAATTGAAAAATGTCTATCCTCAGATGACCATGAAGAAAACAATTTGCATTCGCCTAGTATACCTTTTACTATGTTGAAATTCCTGAAGACTCATCGATCGCACAGCATGGAAGATAGATTTTGTTTAGCATTATTATATACTTCACTTATCTATTCCAACATTATACTTTGTACGATATACACCACTCAGAATCCCTCTGTGGTTTAACACTCTAATAAATTATTAAATAAATAAAATCTCAGGGAAGGAGTGATTTAATTCATTTCTCTCCCCCCACCCCCCCACCAAATGCGATATTTGCTGGAGTGAAATTGACTGGAAGAGTAGAAATGACAATATTTCTAATGCTGTTCCTGGAAGAGTAAGTGGAAAATCCTGATGGAGATTTTGAATTATTTGCTTGTTAACTTGTAGCCTTGTAACTTTTAATTCTCTTTCTGTTTGGAAGACTCACTGAGTACTTCAAGGAAAACAGATGAACTTTCTCTTGATGGACAGCAATGTATTTTAGTTGCTCCAAGATGAATCCTGAATTGAGCATAGAAAGGAGGTTTTCAGACTTTCTGTTTCTGTAAACTTCAGTTGATATAATTAATTGCAAAAATTCCAACAAATGTAATTGCAATTTTTTTAAAAAATCATTCATTATTGTGAGATACATCTAGAAATATTTGGATTTCTGTTCTGAAGATCTTATGAACTCTTGTATGATATGAAGTGCAGATGTGAAATGCAGAATCAGGCAGTCAGAATAAAAGAATAACAGAATTGGAAGGGATCATTGAGGTTTTCTAGTCCAACCTCCTGCTCAGGCAGAAAACCATATAACAGGTCAGACAAATGCCTGTCCAATCTCTTCTTAAAAACTTACAGTATTGGAGCACCCACGACTTCTGGAAGCAAGGGTCTGTAGTGGGTGTGCATAAGTGCATCAACGTGCCTACCATCCCTGTCCTATTGTTTCTTTTTTTCTTATTCATATCCATTTCATGTATCCATAACCATGTTTATACTTATACCTGTTATCTAATAATTGCTTGACAAAATAAAATAAATAATAAAATATTAGATGTTTCACTGGTTAATTGTTCTTACTGTGAGGATATTTCTCCTTAGTTCCAGGTTGGTTCTCTCCTTGATTAATTTCCATCCATTGTTTCTTGTCCTGCCTTCAGGAGCTTTGGAGAATAGCTTGACCCTCTCTTCTTTGTGTCAGCCCCCTCAGATATTGGAGCACTGCAATGAATTGTATGTATTTGTATCTCCAGGTAGGAGCAGTTGGACTCTTTCATTTCCACATCTTTTTATAACATTGCATCTTCAGTGAATGTTCTGCCTTTATTCCCTAGAGTTAATAAACATTATTTTAAAATATGGTTGATTTGGGAGAAAGGCGATTAAAATTGGCCAGAAACTCCCTTGGGAAACAATTACTTTCAAACAATAGGTGAGTTTGAAAGTTTGCACACATAATCATAAAAAAATCAATTAGCCATGAGTTAAGACCTATTGTTTCCAAAGGGAATTAACTTAGAATGATTAATTTATTCATCATTTTTCTGCTTTATTATTTGGATTATCTTTTTCCTTCTTGAAAATTGAACGTCTGTTTTTCCCTTAATTCCCATTATGTTGTCCTCAATTTATAATCCATGATCCATCTTATCTCTTTCCTGATTTGTTCTTATGCTTCTGTTACACTAATCTAGACTTACTACTCTAGTCAACCAATATTATAATCTCATGACATGCTCTGGATATGATGCATGTTTTTAGCAAGAAATTCAGTTAATTTATAGATATGCAATACTAAAAATGCATCCCTAGTATATATGACCCAATCCTTCCCCTTTTGATTACATATTGTTTTTCACTTGCTTCTATGATTCTTTGTTAATTTTTCTTTGGAAGATTCCCTGTTGGTTTTGGTAGTTACAATTCCAATGAAAACAAAAAGACTAGGGAAAGGAATATTGAATGCATTTATAATTGCAAAAAATCATAACAAAAATGGCAAGGACCACCAATCTTCATGATTAATGCAAGCTTATATCTCTCTTGAAACATGAGCAGATATTACCTTACTAGGAATCTGAAATAAATAAATCTTTATGATTTGTGTTTTAGTGCTGTGGTGGCACAGTGGTTAGAATGCAGAACTGCAGGCTACTTCTAATGACTGCTGGCTGCCTGCAATTTGGCAAATTGAATCTCACCAGGTTCAAGGTTGACTCAGCCTTCCATCCTTCTGAGGTCAGTAAAATGAGGACCCAGATTAAACTGTTGTGAACTGGTATATAAGTCTAAGTGCTCTTGCTATTTATATGACTGGACATGTATTGTTTTCCATTTTCCCCTGATTTTATGATTTTCTGTATAAGGGTCCATCTTATATACCAATTGCCAGGGCATTCAAAAAGTCAAGATGCTGTCTGCAATCACATGACTTAAGACCAAGAAAGCCATCATTTAGATTTTTCTTGGGGACATTCTTGTCCGGTGCCATAGGACAATGGCTGAACATGACCCATCAAGTCCATGTTGGGCTTTAATGAACAGACAGATTGATTTTCTTCAAGAGGATCTGTGTCCAGCCTGGTTCTTCAGGTCTTCCATTGTTTCACCCATTGTCACTATAATTGAGTCACCTCATTTCTGTTTTTCATATAACAAATTGACACTGAATAACACTTCCCATGCATAAAAAAATAAATAAAAATGCTTTTGATTTTCCTTTCATTCTTCTCTACTAAAATTTTTATTATTGAATTGTTTATTGCTATTTATTTTATTAAAAAGATGTTGAGACTCTGGAAATAGTGCAGAGAAGAGCAACACAAATGATTAGGGGATTGGAAGCTAAAAAATATGAAGAACTGTAGCAGGAACTGGGCATGGCTAGTCTAATAAAAAGAAGAATAAAGGGTAACATGATAGAAGTGTTCCAATATTTGAGGGGCTGCCACAAAGAAGAGGGAGTCAACCTATTGTCCAAAGCATCAGAAGGGAGGAAAAGAAGCAATGGGTGGAAACTAAACAAGGATAGAATCAACCTAGAATTAAGGAGAAACTTCCTCACATTAAGAACAATTAATCAATTGAACAGCTTGACTAGAACAGAATAGAATTCTATTCTAAAATAGAATAAGAGTTGTAAGGGACTTTGCAGGTCTTCTAGTCTAATCCCCTGCCTAGGTAGGAAACCCCTGACACTTCAGACAAATGGTTATCCAACATCTTTTTAAAAACTTCCAGTGTTGGAGCATTCACAACTTCTGGAGGCAAATTGTTCCACAGATTAATTGTTCTAACTGTCAGGAAATTTCTCCTTAGTTCTAAGTTGCTTCTCTCCTTGATTAGTTTCCATCCATTGCTTCTTGTTCTGCCCTCAGGTGCTTTGGAGAATAGTTTTGACTCCATCTTCTTTGTGGCAGCCCCTCAAATATTGGAACACTGCTATCATGTCTCCCCTAGTCCTTCTTTTTATTAGACTAGACTTACTCAGTTCCTGCAACCATTTTTTCATATGTTTTGTCCTTGAGTCCCCTAATAAATTTTGTTGCTCTTCTCTGCACTCTTTCTAGAGTCTCAACATCTTTTTTACATCATGATGATGATGAATGTGAGGAATTCCCTCTTGTATTTGCAGAGAAAGAATTTCCAGAGAAAGAATTACATTATGTCTGCCATTTGACTAGGGAAGGCGCTATATCAAAGACATTCATACAGCATGAGACAATACATTCAGAAAAAGTTGTTAAGTATTTTTTTTATTTGAAAATTTTTACTTTATTTAAAGAAGCTTAAAATACAAAATGCAAACGTATTTAAAAAGGCCTTAACAAGAAAAAGTGTACTTTAAAAAATATATGTACATAATATCCTCCCTAGTTGAATGCTAATTAGTATAATACATTCATCTAGGGAGGATGTTATGTATATATGTGTTGCTTTTGTTCTTGTTTTTTTAAAGACACTTTTTTTCTTCTAAAACTCAAAGTCATGTACAAGCTCTCCAATAAAAACTAGTTAAATAATTATTTTTTCCCTCTCTGATTGTTTTTCCTAAGTGCCTTAATTGACATCCCTTCAGTAATAGACCTTGCAGGAGACAGAAAAATCCCAGCTAGCAGTCCAGAAAGATTTAGACATATCACATCTCATAAAGAGACATGGTGTGGGGAGGATGGTTTGATGGAGTTCCTTCTCTTCCATGTCAGCAAAGTTAATTGAAACTGGCTGAAGAAGGACATCATGAAGTTCTATGAAGAAGTTCTGGTTGGATGTGGACCTCTCTAGGAGAGGAGCTAGCAACATTGCATGGGAATGAGTGGTCAGCAAACTTCAGGTTTCCTTCAGCATTGCTTACATCTCAGATACTTTCCTGATCATCTGTTCAATCTTTTCTTGGAAACCACATGAAGATAAGAGGACCAACTAGTGATTCCACTGTCAGCATTCCAACTAACCAACTCCAAACCAATAAACTCTGAGAAAATCATTTTCTTAAAGTTCCATTTCATTTGAGTTGTCATATTGGCAAATCTGGGGAAAACCTAAATCTGAGAGTTCTGGGTTTTCCCTACCCAAGAGAAAATAAAAGATTTATCCCCTGCACCCAGCAATCCATCACATGGCCCAAACAAAACATTGTCCCAACTGGAGACATTTCTCCAGACACTCCTCTCCACTCCATGTTACTCTAGAGTAACATGTCCTTGACTTTCCAAGAAAGAATGTTGTTGAGTCTAATCTTCCACCTCTCTGTGAAATCCCCCCTCACAAATTTCCAGGCACCAAATGTGACAGCCTCAAAACTTCCAAGTAAAATATGGTTTCCAAGGCTGACATCTACTACTTTGCACCTCAAAGCAAGTCATTCACCCCATAATTATGAAAGAAGTGATTACACACACAACAGATTGTGTGATTTGAAACAATCTGCTGATGCCCATATAGGGGGCATGCATAAGCGCACCAAAGTTTTTTTATATGTATCCATGTATTCATAACTATGTTTTTACTTATACCTATTATCTTATAAGCAATTGACAAAAATAAATAAATAAAATTAATAAAATGTTTCTATTCAGCTCCTCTGCTTTCTTTCAAAGATGCTTTTTTTTTCAATAGGCAACTTTTTCATTTTTCTTTGAAGACATTTCACTTCTCATCCAAGAAGCTTCTTCTGCTCTGACTGGATGACTGGATCATCAAGCATTCTCCACTATCCAGTCAGAGCGGAATTAGCTCCTTGGATGAGAAGTGAAATGTCTTCAAACCTCTCCCCCCAGAAAGTCTAGTTGCCTCTTGAAAAAAGCATCTTTGGAATAACCATGACTTGGATAACTGGGAATCTCCATAGATATTTAGTCATCCTCTGCCTTCCATGCAATTTGACCCTCTATATCTATTTTTTAACAGTGGTCAATAGAAAATTTGAGTGCAGACATACAATAGATAAAATATAATGAAAAACTTTGACTGTTCATCATTATTTGTTTATTTTAATCTAAAATGTCTTGGGTTTACCTGCTGCTGTCTAGTCTGGATTCCAATGCCAGAGTTTCAGGAGAGCAGTTTTTATCTCCTTGTTCCTAAGGGAATATATTAGTGGGTTCAACAAAGGTGTGATGATGGTGTAGAACATGCTTAACACACTATCCATGGATTCCTGAGAAACTGGCCTCAAATAGTGATAGAACACTGGCAGGAAGAATAGGCACACCACAGTAAGATGGGCAGAACAAGTAGAGAAAGCTTTGTGCCATCCTTCACTGCTACTGATCTTCAAAATGGCTGTGAAGATGTAAACATAAGATGTTAGGATGAGGAGAAAGCAGGTCATCGTTATAAAGCCCATGTCAATGATGATAATCAGTTCTTTGAAATGTATGTCACTGCAAGCCAACTTCAGGACAGGTGGAACATCACAGAAGACATAATCAATATGGTTATTTTCCCCATAAGACAAATAAAAGGTGAGAGATGTCTGAAAGGTAGCATGGAGGCACCCACCAATTATGGTAGCAAGGGAGAAAATGAGACACAATTTCCAGCCCATAATGTTGCCATAATGGAGTGGTTTACATATGGCCAAGAAGCGGTCATAAGCCATCACGGTGAAAAGGAAACATTCTGCATACCCAACAATGTTTAAAAAGAATACCTGGGTGACACACCCTGAAAAGGATATGACCCTTCCCAAGACGTTGAATCCTGCAATAACTTTAGGAACCACCACAGCTGATAAGGTCATGTCCAGGATGGAGAGATTACACAGAAACCAATACATTGGCTTGTGCAGTTGAAGGTCATAAATCACCATTAAGATGATGAGTGAATTTCCAGAAAGAGTGAGTACAAACATGATTGAGAAGAAGAGAAGCAAGGGCAGTTTGAACCCTTGTGGATATGGAAACCCAGAGAGGATAAATTCATTGGGGGCTGATAGGTTGGAACACTCCATGTGTCACTTATTCTTATATGCGTCCAGGTCTTTGAGCAATGAGCCAATCAAATGGAACACTTTGCCTGAAGGATAGACGTGTCTCACAGTTTCTGTGTGTTTTGTAGGACTTGAGTTTACTTACTCTGCTGTATGCTCTTGTTTCAGATGTAGAAAACAATATCACATCATCCTCATTCTGTCACATGTCAAGGCACCACTGTAGAAAACACATTTAAAAGCTTTTAAATTAATAAATATTCAATGTGATGGAGAAAAAGCTACTGTTTCCCCCTTTATTTCATATTCATCTATCAAATAGTGAACAGTCTATTTCACTAATAAAGGGAAGCTCCTTGAAAAGTATCTCTAGGTGGAACAATTATCTAGTGGCCCAAAGGGGATTTTTCAGGAGGCAACAGGACTTTCTTGGTTTTTCTTTTGAAGACATTTTACTTTTCATCCAAGAAGCTTCATCAGGTCTGACAGGATTTAGTGAGTCACTTAATTAGTGAATTGTCTCTAACAATCCTGAATATATATAAGTTTGAAAAGTCTCTCCCTCCCAATGACTGATTAGTATGCCACAGAGATCCTGTGGCTTATTATAACATTGCTTTTTCAACTTGTTACAGCCTGCAGGCGATATGAAGGAGCAATATTCAAGCATAACACTCACAAATCCTAACAATAGATCATAACATAGCACTAAAGAGACTTTTGAACTCCACTCAATGGATTATTCTTGTGAGGGGCAAAACTTGCCTTTCAGGGACCATTTTCAATGTTCTGAACATGTTGGAGAAGAAGCTATTGACTTCCCTCTAAGCTGCGGTGGCTGATGTAAAATGGATTACAACTGGTGAAAATATATTTTGTTGGGACTGACACAAATTGCTAATGCAGTCGCAGAGTAGCAGACAGAAGCTGTGGATATGTATTTAGGTGATTTGCTTTCTGAGTTTTAGCTTTATTCCATGCCATTGAGTTTCCATTGGGCAATTTAAGGATAGCAGATGATCTTTCATTTCAGAGACTGCAATTTTAAGTTCTACGGAAATCTTCAACCAGATTGAGAATAGAGGAAAAGATCCAAAAGAACTTCTTTACAAAATGGAACACTGAATTGCGACTCAATTGTGTTGACATTCCAGAAAAGCAGTCAGCAGTTTTGAAAATGAGCTTATTTTAAGCTTATATGGTATGAGTTAATATGATATTCCAAATCTTCATTTGCCTTCTTAATTAGGAATAGGTGTTTTCATTCTTTTCCATTCAAAGAGCTTTGGAGATTGATTGTGAAGTTCTGATGGATTCCTGCTTGATATGAACTTTCAGTGTGAAGTGAAGAATTAGGCGGACTCACATAACTCCATTTCTTTAGGTAGGAGCATTAGATACCTCAGTTTCCATATCTTTTTAAAATATTGCATCTTCAGAGAACACTCTGCCTTTAGTCCCTAGAGATAGGACATGTTATTTAAATATTACTGATTTAAGAGAAAGGCAATTATGATTGCCAGAAAGTCCACTGGGGAACAATTATTTTCAAACAATTGATAAGTTTGAAAGTTTGCATACATAGTAATCAAAGAGATGATTAGCTGTGATTTATGATCCTTTTGTTTCCAATGGGAATTAATTCAAAACAATTCTTTTTTTACTGCGGAATTGACTGTTAATGATTTTCTTGCCTTTCCATTAGGATTACCTTTCCCATCCTCCAAATGCATAGTTAGAATTTCAGTTTCCACCTTGATCAGTGATAATGTTGTCTTCATCTTGAAATCCACAATCCATCTTATCTCTTTTGTGATTGAGTTTCACCTAACTCGGGCAGTGTGGTTATCTGTCCAAGTTGTGAAACATCAAAAGTCATAGTGATAAAGTAGATCTTACTGTTTCATGTATTCTGAATACATCTATATGTTTTTAGGAAGGGATACGGTTAATTTTTGGGTAAAGATAAAGGTTCCCCTTGCACATATGTGCTAGTCATTTCTGGTTCTAGGAGGCGGTACTCATCTCCGTTAGAAAGCTGAAGAACCAGAATTGTCCAAAAACGTCTGCATGGTCATGTGGCCGGCATGACTAAACACCAAAGGTGCATGGAACACTGTTACCTTCTCACCAAAGTGGTCCCTTTTTTTCTCTTTGTATTTTTATATGCTTTCGAACTGCTAGGTTGGCAAAAGCTAGGACAAGTAATGGGAGCTCACTCCATACCATGGTGCTAGGGATTTGAACTGCTGAACTGCTGACCTTTCTGAATGACAAGCTTAGTATCTTAGCCACTAAACCACTGTGTCCCTTTATTCTTGAGTATGCTATACTAAAAACATACCTCCAATGTATGTGATCTGGCCTTGTTTCAGAGAACTTCCTTTTGGGGTGAACATTATTTCTCATCTGAATCTATGATTCTATGTTAATTTTGATTTAGAAAATGCCCTGTTGATTTTGGTGGTTTTGTTTCCAGTACAAACAAAAGGACAAAGAAAATGGCTATTGCATGAATTTATAGTTGCAAAAAAGGATAACAAAAGTTATCTCTAAGGATCCATCATGTTCATTCCTGTGATAGCACTCAGACTTATATACAGCACTCAGACTTATATACAGTTTCACAGTGCTTTTACAGCCCTCTCTAAGTGGTTTACAGAGTCAGCATATTTCCCCTCAACAATCTTGGTCTTCATTTTACTGAAGGACGGTAGGCTGAGTCAGCCTTGAGCCGGGTGAGATTTGATTTGCCAAATTGCAGGCAGCCAACAGTCAGCAGAAGTAGCCTGCAGTACTGCATTCTAACCACTGTGCCATCGTGACTCATCTGTGTTGTAGGAGATGACCAGGCTGAGCCCAACAGAAGGATCAAATGCATCATCAGCTTGGAGTCATTATGCTCCCACAAGAGACCTTAGTCCACTCCATGAATTCCATTGATTCGTATCTAATGGCAATTGATCTTGACCATTAGTAAATCAGATTCTTGTGTATAGGTAACATGTAATACATTTGAAATGCATAGAACTCAATTCGTGTTCCTGGTTGCTTGTGCCTGACACAGGGTTTTCAGGTTTGATCCTAAAGGTCAACATAGTAGCTGCAATCACATGATACAACAAGGAAGCCACTATCTTGACTTCTTTTGTGAGTGCTGCTGCCATTGCCACACAATATGTGAACATGTGCCATCAAGTCAATATTGAACCTTAATGATCCAGGAAGGTCTGGTTCTTTAGTTCTGCCAAAGATGCATCCATGGTTACTGTAAATTGAATCATCTTATTTCTGTTTTTAATATAATAAATCAGACACCATTTTCATGAATGGCAATAATAAATTTTTGCCTTTCATTTTCTAATAGCTGTTTCTCCACTATAAAAGGTAATATTGTTGAATCTTATATTGTTGCTTCATTTAGCTTTCAGACACCTGGATGTGAGATGTGGGGGATGTGGGCTACAAACTCGATAAATGAGTATTAGGACGTATAAAGAAATGTGTCTTTCCCAAATATTCCAACTGTAATAGAGAAAATTCTGGTTTAAGCAAATAATTGAATCATATACAAGTTTGTTTGTCCAAATATTTGATGTTTTTATTAGAGAATATGTAGTTACCCTGAATGTCAAGTTTTCTTAATTTTTGAAATACATATCAGGCAAATGATTAAAGCCATAATGGTTCAGTGGTTAAAATTCAGTATCGCAGGCTAACTCTGCCCACTACCAGGAGTTCGATTCTGACTGAATCAAGGTTGAACTAAGCCTTGTATCCTTCCAAGGTTGGTAAAATGAGGACCCAGTTTGTTGGGGGCAATAGACTGATTCTGTGAACCACTTAGAGAGGGCTGTAAAGCACTATGAAACTGTATATGTCTAAGTGCTATTGCTACCACACTTCCATCCAAACTAACCTTCATAGTAAGGGAGTCCAAAATCCAATTTTAAAGTAACTGCCTATCTGAAAACATCAGATTCAAATGGTCCCATAGATGTGATGCTGTTGAGAAGAGGGGACTGAATTAGACAGAAGAAGATAAATGAAGTTGTGTAAGAGGCCAATAAGAATGTAGATGATGTTTATTTATTTTATTTCTTTATTTTTATTTGTCAATTGCTTACAAGATAATAGGTATAAGTAAAAACATAATTATGAATACATGGATACTTATAAGAAAAATAAAAATAAAATAAAAAAAACAATAAGACAGGGATGGTAGGCACGTTGGTGCGCTTATGCATGCCCCCTACAGGCTTCTTAGGAAAGGGGTGAGGTCAATGGTAGACAGTCTAAGGTTAAAGTTTTTGGGGTTTGGGAAAGAAACCACAGAGTCAGGTAGAGTATTCCAGACATTGACCACTCTGTTGCTGAAGTCGTATTTCTTGCAATCAAGTTTGGTGCGGTTAACCTTCAGTTTGTATCTATTGTTTGCTCTAGTGATGTTATGGTTGAAGCTGAAGTATTCATTGACAGGTAGGACATTGCAATGTATGATTTTATATACTATACTTAGATTGGACTGAAGGTGGCAGAGTTCTAGGTTTTCTAGGTCTAGAATTTCGAGTCTGGTGGCATAAGATATTCTGCAACAAGTAGAGGAGTGGAGAACTCTTCTTGTGAAATATTTCTGGACTTTCTCAACTGTGTTAATATCAGATATGTAATGTGGGTTCCAGACTGATGAGCTGTATTTGAGTATTAATCTAGCAAATGTTTTGTATGCTCTAGTTATTAGTATAATATTACCAGAGAAAAGGCTACATAGGATTAGGTTAACAAATCTTAATGCCTTTTTGGCTATTTGGTTACAGTGGGCTCTAGCAATTAGATCATTAGAGATGAGTACTCCAAGGTCCTTGACAGAGTTTGGATCATCAACAAGGCCTTGACTATTCAGTCTGTATTTTATTTTCTGGTTGTTGTTTTTTGGCCAATATGTAGGACAGAGCATTCATTTGTTGAGATTTAAAGTTGCCATTTGTTTGACCATTCTGATACATAGTCAAGGTCTTTTTGAAGGGTAGCAGTATTGTCTGTGGTGTTGAATAGCTTTACATCATCAGCAAAGAGAACGCAGTTGCTCTTGATATGATCACAGAGGTCATTTATGTAGAGTATGAAAAGAATTGGTCCTAGAACACTGTCTTGGGGGACACCACTGTTGGCAGGTACAGAATTTGATAGGATGCTCCCAATTTTGACCATTGTTGTCTCTTTGTCAGGAATGCCTCTATCCAGTAATTCATGTGTCCAGAGATACTGTAAGATTTTAGTTTTAGGAGTAGTTTGTCGTGTACCACTGAATCAAAGGCTTTACAGAAGTCTATGTAGATTGTGTCCATTGCTTTGCCCTGATTGAGTTGTGTAGTCCATATGTTTTTGCAGTGTAAGAGTTGCAGAATACATGATAGTTTTTTCCTGAAACCAAATTGTTTATTAGAGAGTAGGTTGTTTGTTTCTAAGAGGAGGATAATGGATTGGTTAATAATTGATTCCATGACTTTACAGGTTATGCAGCATAAAGAGATTGGTCTGTAATTTTCAACTAGGCTGGGGTCTCCCTTTTTGAAGATGGGGATGACCATGGCTTGTGACCATAGTTTTGGCAAGGAGCTGGTCCTGAATGATTTTTCAAAGTTGTCCTCTCCATAAGGCAAATAAAAAGTGAGAAATGTCTGAAATGCAGAGTTGAGGCTGCCTCCAATTAGGGTACCCAAGGAGAGGATGAGACAGACTTTCTAGCTCATGATGTTGCCATAGTGGAGAGGTTTGCAAATGGCCACGAAGCAGTCATAAGCCATCACAATGTAAAGAAAGGATTCTGTACACCCGACAGTGTTAAAAAAGAATGCTTGTGTAATGCATCCAGGAAAGGAAATGATCTTCCCTCTCGAACTGGACCCTGCAATCACTTTGGGAACCACCACAGCTGAGAAGATCATGTCCAGGATGGAGAGATGACAGAGGAACCAGTACATGGGCTTGTGCAGTTGAAGGTTGATGATCACTGCCAAGATGATCAGAGAATTTCCACAAAGAGTGAGTGCAAACATGATTGAGAAGAGAAGCAAGGGCACCTTGAACCCTTGTGGATATGGAAATCCAGAAAGGATAAACTCATTTGGGGCTTTATGGTTTGCGCACTCCATGTTTCTGTGTTTCTTTTATGTATCCAGGTACTTGAGCTAATGAGCTAATCTAACTGAGCACTTCACTTTGAGTTAGTTCTACTATGAAGAGATCTCCTACAGCTTCTATGCGTGTTGTAACACTTTCATTGACTCAACAAGAAAGACATTTCATGCATTGCTGTACATTTTTCCTTCAAACATAGAAATCAATATCACATATTATTCTCATGCTATCATATATCAGGGGGGCAGGTATATAAAATATTTTAAAATTATTAGATAAACAAACATTTGATAGAGGGTACTTTTTCCTTTATCTGATATCTGTATTTAAAAATGTTAGCAGTTAATTTCTTCAATCAAAGGAAGCTACTAGGTAAGAACTATTATAGAGTGACTTCTCAGCGATACTCCTGGATTTATGCAGGTTTAAAAAATTTCTCCTCCCAAATGTCTAAGTAAAAATCCAGAGAAATCCTCATGTTTATATTATTTGCCTCAGTGTAATTTTGCTTTTTTCTCCCAACTAGATAATATCTGCAAGAGAGATGAATATGCAATATTGAATCATAACACTCACAAATCATAACAATAAATAACCCCTCAACAATAAAATTCAATAGTTAAAGGACCTTGAACTCACTCATTGGATTTATTTTTTGGGAAGATTATAATTTGCCTCCTCAATGACTAATTCCAATACTGTGAACATGTTGGAGAAAGAACTATTGAATTCCCCTTGAGCTTTGGTTGCCCATGTAAAGCAGATTGTAACTGGCAAAATTATATTGTTGCTATGACTGCCATAAATTGCTAATTCTGTTGCAGAAATACTGGTAGCAGAAGAAAACTATTGATGGCAATTAAATTATTTGTTTTTTAGTATTTTACCATGATGTTCAGTCTTGGGCAATTTATAGACAGTAGATGATTTTTCTTTTCCAAAACTGAAATTTTGTTCGAGTTGTACCAAGATCTTCAACTAGGTTGAGAATGCAGGAGAAGATCTGAAGAACTCCTTTCCAAAATGATGGCTGAGAAAATGAGTTGCATGAACATCGAAGGAAGGTGTTGAAGTTCCAAAAATGCAGTCAGCTGTTGTGAAATACTAGGGTGGGTTTTTGTAAGTTTATATGTTGTATGTTTGCAGGATATTCCAAGTCTTGTTGATTCCTTCTTAATTTGAATTAGGCTTAGGGTCTCATTCTTTCACATCTGCAGAGCTTTGGAGGTCTGTTGTGAAGTTTTGATGGACTCCTATTTGATGTGAACTCTCAATTGAAAATGAAGAATTAGGTAGAGCCAGGGGTGGGATTCAATTTTTATGTGGGCGTGGCTAAGTTGGTGGGCGTGGCTTGATGGTCATGTTATTGGCTGGGCGTGGCCAACTCAATATCACTCACATCAAGGCACACATCTCCTCCCCTGGCCTCTCATGACTATAAGGATGCTGCAACAGTTGTAAGTGTGAAAAATGGTCATGTCACTTTTTTCAGTGCCATTGTAACTTTGAATGGTCACTCCACACAAGCAAAGTACCAGCAAAGGAGGGGAAAAAAACTCCACAGAAGTTCCTGATACAGGAAGTCTAGTCCTGCCAAAAATATAATAAGGGTTAGTGGAGAGGCAGTTTCTGTAGGCAACATCAGAATGTTTCTGTCCTGCCTTCCTTACAGGATTAGGCCAGTAATTTCTTCTAACAACTGGTTCTCCGAACTGCTTAGAATGTTAACAACCAGTTCTAGTGAATAGGTGCAAACTGGTAGAATCCAACCCCTGGGTAGAGCCATATATTTTCATTTCTTCAGATGGGAGTATTTAGGTTCTTCTGTCTCCATATCTTTCTAAAACATTGCATCTTTTTTTATTTAAGTTTTTATTGGTTTTTAAAAACAAACATAAGCAAACAAAACATAAAAACATCAAACCATCTTCCATATGTATACATACAGTGTGCCAGTTGGTTTACAAATTGTTTTGTGCTTCCATTTCGTAGTCTTCAATTACAATTACATTGCATATAATCTTGTATTTTCAATCAAAAATTAAATACCTTAGTATCATTATTAATCAACCATTTGACTATACTTTTATTCATTCATGTTTTACAAGATAATCATAATTTACTTAGTTTGTTTTATAACAGTTCATATTATCATCCCAAATCTATCGTAAAATCATTTTGTAGATAAGAAAGAAGTACATCTTTATATATTTATTATTTTCTAAAAGTCTACATATTTCATTGCTGTATTTTATTGTCTAGCCATTGATAGAATAAATCCCAAATTTTATAAAATTGATTATCCACTTGTTCTCTAATTTCAAATGTCAATCTACTCATTTCAGCACATTCCAATATTTTCTTAATAATTTCCTCCTGTGATGGTGTTTTCCCATTTTTCCAGTTTTTGACAAATACAAGCCTAGCTGCTGTTAATACATTTACAATCAGGTATTTCAAGACTTTACTATATATTTCAGGTAAAATTCCCAATAAAAATATCTCTGGTTTCAAGTCTATATGTTTTTTTTTTTGTCATTTTTTCCAACCACATGTGGATTTTAGTCCAGTATTTTTTAGCATCTGCACAAGTCCACCACATATGGTAACAATGAGCCAGGTGTCTGAGGACATTTCCAACATTTTTCGGATTTATTCTTGAACATTCTTGCTATTCTTGTTGGGGGAAAATGCCACCTGTAAAACATTTTATACAAATTTTCTTTATATGCTGTTGACATTGTCATTTTATAATTTTGAGACCACAATTTTTGCCATTTCAATCCCATATCCAAAATTCTTCCCCAAGCAATCATAGGTTTCTTTAACTTGTTCTTCTTCTAATTTAATTTCTAATAAATATCCATACAATTTTTTAATCACCTTTTTATCAGCACCTGTCAAAACCTTACCTAAATCAGTTAATTTATCATAGAAACCTTCCATTTTAGAATCTTTATCATACCTTGAATGTATTTGCGCATATGAAAACCAACTCATCTTTATACCTTGTTTCTCTAGGTTTTGTATAGATTCAAGTTCACCCTTTTCATTCAATATTTCACCATATCTGTTTGTTCCTTTTTGTATATTATAGGATAAGAAAAGGCTTCAGTAGTCGATAGCCAGACTGGAATTTTCAAATAACATTGTCTTTTAATCTTCTCCCAGTTTAACCACAGAGACTCCCGTATATAATGTCTTCTAAAATACCCATGTGTTTTAGTTCCTTTATACCATAAAAAAGCATGCCACCCCAACAACAGATCATGTCCTTCTAATGTCAACAATCTAGTATGTCTTAGTGTTATCCATTCCTTAACCCACATCAGATTTGTAGCTTGATAATATAATTAGGCAAACCAAATCCTCCTCTAATTCTAGCATCTTGCAAAAGTTTTAACTTTATTCTCGCTTTCTTACCTTGCCATATATATTTCAACACAATTTTATTTAAATCTTCAAAGTAATCTTTTCCAAGCCTAACTGGTATTGTTTGAAACAAATATAAAATTCTGGGTAATATATTCATCTTGATTGTTGAAATTCTCCCTATCAGTCACAGTTGTAAATTTTCCCATTTTGCCAGATCTAGCGATATCTGCTGTTTAAGTTTGATATATTCTTGTTTAGTTTACTACATCTTGCTGTCAAATATATCCCCAAGTACTTGATCTTATTCATGACCTGAATTTTCAATAGGTCTGCCAGTTCTTCTTTTTGTCTTAATAGCATATTCTTTGTCAAGATCTTTGCCTTATCTTTCAAACCAGCCACCTTTCCACATGTCTCTATCTTTTCTATCAATTTTGGTGCTGTTTCTAACGGGTCTTCTAAGATGAGAACCAGATCATCTGCAAATGCTTGCAGCTTAAATTCTTCCTTTTTGATTTTTATTCCATTTATATTCTTTCCATCTCTAATATTTCTGTTTAGCACTTCCAAAGTTAACACAAAAAACAAAGGTGATAGTGGACACCCTTCTCTTGTTCCTTTTCTTATACTGATAGAGTCTGTCAGTTCTCCCTCTATCATTACCTTTGCCGTTTGTTTGTAGTATATAGCTTCTATTGCTTGAATAAATTTTCTAGCAAAGCCCATCTGTTCCAGCAGTAATAACATGAATCGCCAATTCACATTATCAAATGCCTTCTGTGCATCTAGAAATATCAGAGCCATTTGTTTTTCAGGATGTGCCTCGTAGTATTCCAAAGTGTCCAAGATTACTCTCATATTGTCTTTAATTTGTCTCTTTGGCAGAAATCCATTTTGATCAGGATGAATAAAATTATTTAGATATTTTTAAGTCTTTCTGCCAATATTGAAACAAAGATTTTTATAATCTGCATTTAATAGAGAAATAGGTCTATAGTTCTTAATTTGTAATGGATCAGCCTCCTCTTTTGGAACAAGTGTAATATAGGGTTCTGACCATGATTTAGGTATCTTCTTCTTTAACATAACTTCATTCATAACTTCTAGCAATGGAAGATTCAACGATTCTTGTAATGTTTTGTAAAATTCCACCAGAAGTCCATCTGGGCCAGGTGCCTTTCCATTATTTTGCTTCTTGAGTGCTTCAGTTAACTCCATCATCGTTATACTGCTTTCTAACATTGTTTCAATCTCTTTAGGTATCTGAGGTAAATTAGCATTCTGTAAGTACTGTTTAACTCTTTCCTCATCAATATTCTCTTGCATATATAGTTTCCCATAGAAGTCTTGAATGATTTCCTTCTTCTCTTTACTACCATAGCAAACTTGGCCTTGGTCATCTGTTAATTGCAATATTTTCCTTGATTCTTTCTGCTTTCTCAATTTATATGCTAACCATCTACCTGGTTTGTTTGCATCTTCAAAGTAGTTCTGTTTAGCACCTCTAATTTTCTGTGGTAATTCTTTTTTTTCTATTTGACCCATTTTATTTTTAACTATATCCATTTTTAGCTTGATGTCCTTTTTCTGTGGCATTTTCTGTAGCTCTTTTTCAAGTCTTTTATACTCATCCTCTAGGGCCTTAGAGGCTAATCTTTTCATAGTATTTCTTTTCCTTGTATAGTCTATTATCAAGCCTCTAACATATGCCTTCATTATATCCCATACATTCTGAATTGATGTATCTTCTTTTTTGTTTTCTCTAAAGAAAAAAGCCAATTCTTTCTCCATCCACTGTGTGAAGTCTTTTTCCTTTAAAATAGTATTATTTAATGTCCATCTAGATCTTCCTTTTTGTCCTTTCCATTTAATTGTCATTGGATTGTGATCTGCCCAAGTACTTGTTTCAATATTTATTTCTTGAATATGAGTTATTAATTCTGTTGACATCCATATCATATCTATTCTGGACCATGATGAGTGTCTATTTGAATAGAAGGTGTATTGTTTAGTTTTAGCATTTCTTTCTCTCCATGTATCTTTTAAGTTTATTTCATCTACCATTTTAAAAAAAGATTTAGGGAGAGTCTTTCTGTTTTGCTTTATTGTTTTCTGTGCTGTATAGTCCAATTTATTGTCTACAATTCCATTAAAATCTCCCGTCATAACTATATTAGCATTGTCCAGTTCAATTATTTTCATATGTAATTTTTTGTAGAATTCTTCTTGTTTGTCATTCAGAGCATAGATTGCAATCAGGAGTGTTTTCCTATTATTGTCCATTATTTACGCCATTAGTATTCTTCCGTCATCATCGGTATAAAATTTTGCTGGGATGGTCTCTTTAATATATAAAACCACTCCTCTTTTCTTACATTGTGTCAAGGAAGTAAATATTTTCCCTAGTTTTGGCTGTATCAACAATTGTTCATATTGTTTTTTAATATGTACTTCTTGCAGACAAATTATATCAAATTTTAATTTCTCCAATTTATGAAAGGTTTTCCTTCTTTTAATGGCTAAGTTAAGTCCATTTATATTAATTGTAATCAGTTTTTTCTCTTCCATAGTTATATTTTGTAGTTAGGTTTAGCAGCTCTCATAGATCTTGGTTCATGTTGTTCTTTGGCTTCCACCTTTCCACCTACTGCACCTTCTTCTTTTTCAATTGCCATTTGGCAGTCCTCTTGGATTTCAATTAGTGAGATTTCTTTTTCTGCCTCTTCCTCTCTCCCTCCAAAAAATTCTATATAAAATAATTCTGCTTTCTCAATTGAGTCAATTCTATGTCTCTGTTCTTGCCATGTGAACATTAAACCTTCTGGAATCAGCCATATATAATTCACCTCTTTTTAAAGTAGCATTTTAGTCAGGAATCGGTATTCTCTTCTCATCTCTCTCACACTTCTATTTGTTTCAAGACTACAATCTCCTTGTCTTTATATTTCAATGTTTTCTCTTTTGCCACTTGCAATATTTGCGTTTTAAAGGCTTTCTTCATAAATATAATGTGAATAGCTTGGTAAGCTATTTCTCATCTCATATCTTGTGAAAACTCGATAAACCTCATCTATTCCATCCATCATCTTCTCTTGAGTTATTTCCAAACCTTCAGCCAGTATTTCTATCATTGTCTCAGCTAAGTTTTGTCCTTTTTCTTCCTCTATGTTTTGGAATCTGATAGAATTCTGATCTATCCATCTCCCATCTCAACATACCACTTTTATCTTGTTCAACCACTGTTAATCTATTATCAATATCTCCAATCTTCTTGTCTGTTTATCTTCTTCAATTTTTTGGAATCTCTCATCATACTTCAACATCTTTTGTTGGATGTTCTCCACTTTTTCATTGGTTTTCCCTGTTCTTTGTTCAATGTACTCTGTTCTTTGTTCAATGTTCTCTATTCTCTTTTCAATATTCTCCGATCTTGCTTGAATATTTTGAATTCCTTGCATAATCATCTGCAGAGTCATTTTTTCTTGTTCTTTTTCTTGCTTTAACATTGTCTGTATTGAACATTGTCCTCCACATGGTGGAGAGGAGGAAGTAGAAGTTGAAGAACCAGGAGCTGTTAATTTCCTACTCATTTTAAGCAATTCAAAATCTTCAGGTTCTTCTAAACCTTAATCCAATTGTGAAGTAACCAATTATAGTTGTAGTTTGAAATAAAAATAGTAGAAAAAAAGAAGCCAAATAGTAATGATTAAAAAAAAGAAGAAAAAAAAGGGAGGACAAAATTTCTTCAGGTTCTTGTATACCTTAATCCAGTCAGTGGTTAGATGAAGAAAAAGGCTTGGAAAAAAAAGAGGAAAGGAAAAATTCTTCAGGTTCTTCAATACCTTAATCCAATTGAGAGGTCTCAAATAGAAAAGAGTGCATAAAAATAAACCAGAAAGGGAGATGAAAAAACAAAAATACCCAGAAAGGAGAGGAAAAATGGCTATTCCCTTTAAAAAAAGGAAACATTAATCCTAAAGCTTTCCCTTTAAAATAAAAAGCAAGCATAGAGATTGGACTTCCAAAGGAAAAATAAAAATAAAAACAAAGACAAGCTCCAACAAAGCCAAAGATCCAAATAGCTATTGCAAAAAAAAAAAAAAAAGATAAAATGAAATAAAATAAAGCTGGTGAGGAGGGATAGCACAGCTTTGAAAAAGTAAAAAGAGCACACTGCACTTTCTTTAATTATCCAAGGCTCTTATTATAACTTTCTTCTCCAAAAACTTATCACCTTTTTTTCCCCCTAGGTTTCAACACCAGACTTCAGCTGTTGATAGAAACCCAGAAGAGCACCTGCAATAATACTCTCCCATGCTCTTCCTTCTACCTTATCAAACAGGCAGTGTCCTTGAAAAAAGTCTAAATTCTTTCTCAGCTTTGTCTGGTCAAAGGAAAAGCAGAGTTTTTCTAAGCCTCTAGTTGGCAGTGTTACAAAGTTTCTTTAGCTTTCACTTTCCCCCTCCTTTTCCGGCAGAGTATAATAAGAAATAAAAAAGGAAAAAAATATTTAAAAAAAAAAAAAGACTAAAAGGGAGTCTCTGACTTAATATATTATAAAATCAAAAAGGGGAAAGAAAAGAGTGGATTTTTTTTTTTTTAAAAAAAGGAAAAAACCAGTCCAGTTTTGAAATATTGGAACCTCAGCAATAAGAAAAAAAAATAAAAATATTACTTTGACATTAATGTTTAAAATCGCCGCTTATTCACTTCTGTCGAAAAACTTTTACAGATTCTTTCTTTTCCTTGTCCTCTCAAATCTTTAAATAAAGAAAAGTTCTCACCAAACCAGCACACTTTCTCTTTCATTCTCTTTTGTTTTGGAGCTGTCCCAACTTCAGCAGTTTAATGGCTGTCTCTTTGCCGCTGGCAAAAAGAGCTTCTCCTGGATCTACCAGGGACTTTGCGATATCCCTGGGATCGACAGGATGCGCTCTTTACATTCACCGTCTCTTCAGGATGGTTTAGATCCACTTGGACCCTCCAGATATCAGCAGCGATCTCAGACCTCCAAGATCGCATGCCGTATCATAGCGATGCCAGCTCCGCCCCCATGTAATATGCTCTAAAACATTGCATCTTGAGTGAAGGCTCTGCCCTTATTCCCTAGTTATTTTGCTTTAAAATATTACTGATTGAGCAGAAAGGCAATTATGATTGCCAGAAATCCACCAGGAAACAATTACTTTCAAATAATAGGTAAGTTTGAAAGTTTGCATACATAATAATCAAGAGATGATTAGCCATGAATTATGATCTTATTGTTTCCAAAGGGAATTAATTGAGAACAATTCTTTGTAATACAGAGCTGACTGTCAGAATCATTTTCCTGCTTTATCATTTGGATTATCTTTTTCCTCCTCCTAAATTCATAGGTTGAATGTTTTTCCACTGATTAATAATGTTGATTTCATCTTAAAATCCCTGATTCTTCTTGTCTCTTTCCTGATTTATTTTTATCCATCTCAGGCAGGAACATTTGCTTCTTTCGTCATGAAACATCCGCAGTCATACCGATTAAACACATTTTATTATTTCACATATTTACTATTTTTGGCCATATCATGTATGAAAATTCCTTGGAGAAGTCAATGATGCTAGGACTGGTTTATGGAACAAGAAGAAGGAGTAGAACAGAACAGAAGAGTTGGAATGGATTTTGGAAGTCTCTAGTCCAACCTACAACTCAGGCAGGAAATCCTATACCATTTCAGATAAATGGTTGTCCAATCTCTTCTTAAAAACTTCCAGTGTTGGAGCTTTCAGAACTTCTGGAGACAAGTTGTTCCACTGAATAATTGTTCTATCAGAGAATTTCTCCTTAGATTCATGCTTGTCTCCTTGATTAGATTCCATCCATTGCCTTCAGGTGGAAAATAGCTTGATTCCTTCTTCTTTGTGGCAATTGGTGAGATGTTAGAATATTGCTATCATGTCATCCCTAGTGCTTCTTTTCATCAAATTAGACATACTCAATTCCAGCAACTGTTCTTCATATGTTTTAGCCTCCAATCCCCTAAACATCTGTGTTACTCTCCTCTGCATTCTTTCTAGAGTCTCAACATCTTTTTTATGTTGTGGTGACTAAAACTATATACAGTATTCCAAATGTGATCTTACCAAGGGATTATAAAGTGGTATTAGCACTTCATGTGCTCTTGATTCTATCCCTTTGTTTATGCAGTCTTGGACTATGTTGGATTTTTTGGCAGCTGCAACACACTGCTGGCTCATATTTAAGTGATTGTCCACTAGGACCCCAAGGTCCCTCTCACAGTTACTGCTATTGAGCAGGTACCAACTACAAGTATACTATACCTGTCCATTTGATTTTTCTTGCCTAAATGATAAACTTACTTTTTTCATCATTGAATTTCATTTTGTTAGATAGCACCCAATCTTCAAGCCTGTCAAAATCCTTGTTGAAGGAACACTTTTTTGCCCTTTCCTCTTGTACTAACCATTCCCTAGCATCATTGACTTCATTGGCCTGATACCATCCAAGCTGATACAAAGATGAACATCTAACAACTGAAAGAAGCTGTGTTTGGCAGGGTAGCATGGAGAGCACCTGCCTAAAAAGTCACTAAGAGTAGGGCACAACTGATGTCCTACTAAAACAATACATTATTTCATGTATTCTAGATACATACAATGTGTGTGTTTTTAGGAAGAAATTGAGAGGTTCAGGTAGTTCTAGTGTTTGCAATACTAAAAATGTACATCTGGTGTATATGAGCATCTTTGCTTGCCAAAAAAAGCATGAAGTTCATGGTAAGAACTTTATAGTCAGGGAAAAATTTCACGATGCTTTTGCTGTACATGAAGAAAAAGAACTATGTATAATATCTGAAAATATAACTATAGAATCTTCTAGTTCTCAAGTTTAGTGAATGAAGACACAAAAGAACAACGTTTATTTAGGTTACAATGGCAGATTCATACAGCATGGCAGAAGCATACGGTGAACCATTCAAGAAAGGTATTAAGTGCATTTCTAAAAGAGATAGTCATGTATAACTCTCATGAAAAATTAGTTGCTCAATAATTCTTTTCTCCCTGTCTGATTTCCCTCTCTCTTGTTGAGATCTCTTCAGAAACAGACCTTTTAGGAGGCAATGGAATCCTAGCTAGCAGTGTAGGAAGAGGTAGAAATATCACACCTCCTGAAGTGATGTGGTGCACAGAATGATTTGTTGGAGTTCATCCTCTTCTGTGTCCAAGTGAGCAGAGATACCTGAGGTTGGCTGAGCAAGGACATCTTGATCTTCTTTAACCAAGCTCTGGCTGGATGAAGACTTCTCTAGGAGAGAAGGTAGGTGACAGCTGATGGGACCTGTTCCTGGCCAAATTAATAATGAAGTGATAACACATAGCAGACTGTGTGATTTGAAACAACCTGCTGATGCTCATATATTTAATCAGCTCCTTGGGCTTTCTGTGCAAATTGACCAGTTATATCCACATTTTAAAAGTGCTCAATAGAAAATTTCAGTAGACCTGTCATGCCCCAGCATATAACCGTTATATACTGTTGTTGCCCTCTAGCCCCATCTAATCCCGGAGAGACAAATACAAATTATATTGTATGAAGCTGACCCAACCTGTTTATGCATCAGACCACATTCTCAAAACAAATGCTGAGAAGCTAGACTCCATTCCCTTTAGCATTTGGAGAAGGCAGAAGCACAAAGAAGAATCCATCTTAATCTGTGGCACCTGCTCATCCAAGGACAAAGCCACATCCCACAGACAGAGCATTGCTGTTTCACCATATCCTGTTCTTTCAATAAAGCATTCAGATGTATGTACACTGTCTGTTTTATTGGAGGATAGGTGGGTTTAGTTGCACGTTGAGCTGCACCCAGACAAATGTGTAGTGAGGACCCATAAAATAGGTAAGAATTCAATCTGAAAATAACAGAAAAACAGAGTTGGAAAGATGAGATAAATCTGAACATTCATCATGTCTTGGGTTTACTTCCAGCTACCTACTCTGGTTGCTCATGCAAGAGTTTCACCAGAGACATTTGAATCTCTTTGTTCCTGGGTGTTATTGGGTTCAGCAAAGGGATGATAGTGGTGTACAACACATTACCACTCTATCTAGGAAATCCTCATATTCTGGCCTCAAATAATGATAAAATATTGGCAAGTAGTATATGCATACCACACTAAGATGGGCAGAGCAAGTGGAAAAGGCTCTTTGTTGTCCTTCACTGCTACTAATTTTCAAAATGGCTGTGATGATGTAAGCATAAAATGCTAGGATGAGGAAAAAGCAGGTCTTTGCAATGAAACTTATGTTAACAATTATCATAAATTCATTAAATTTTACATCAACACAAGTCAGCTTCAGGATGGATGGCAGCACAGAAGACATAGTCAATATAGTTGTTCTCTCCATAAGGCAAATGAAAGGTGAGGGATGTCAGAAATGTAGAATTGAGGCTGCTTCCAATTATGGTACCCAAGGAGAGGGGGAGACAGGTTTTCCAACTCATGAAGTTGGTATAATGGAGTGGTTTACAGATGGCCAAAAGTGGTCACAAACCATCAAGGTGTAAAGAAAAGATTCTGCACATCCAACAGAGTTCAGAACAAATACCTGTGTAACCAGAAAAGAAAATGATTTTCCCTCTAGAACTAAACCCTGCAATCCCACTTTGGGAACCACCACAGCTGAGAAGGCCATGTCCAGGATGGAGAGATGACAAAGGAACCAATACATGGGCTTATGCAAGTGAAGGTTAGAGATGACCCGATGATGAGGGAATTTCCAGAAAGTGAGTGCAAACATGATTGAGAAGAATAACAGCACTGGTAGCTTGAATCCTTGTGGATATTGAAACCCAGAAAGGATAAGGTCATGCGGGGCTGATTGATTTGGACATTCTATGTGTCAGTTATTTTTATTTATACTTTGCTGAATGATCTACTCTAAGAGGCAAGTTGTCTGGAGATATTTCCAACTGAATAGACATCCCTGACAGCTTTTGTGCATTTTGTAGGACTTGAATTCATTTACTATGTTGTTGTTGTTGTTGCTGTTGTTTTCAGATCTACAAAACAATGTTACATCACCCACTTTCTGCCATATGTTAAGGGGGCATTATATGAAATGCATTAAAAATATTAAATCAATATTCAGTCTGGTGGAGAAAGAACTATTATTTTTACTTTTGATTTCATATTTATCATCTATCTTCCAAAATTGTGAGCAGGCTCTTTCACTTAAAAAGGGATGCTTCTAGGGAAGTATCTTGAAGTGAAACTTATTTAGCAATTTCCTTCTAGCACTCCTGAATATCTAAAAAATTGGAAAGTACCTGCCTCTTCCAAATGACTGTGGAAAAGCACAGAGATCTGTGACAACTATACTATTTGCCTTAATATAATGTTGTCTTTTTTGACTAGTTACGATCTGCAGAAGATACGAATAAGCGATATTCCACCATCACAATCATAAATCATAATGATCAATCATCGGTCATAACACAATACTAAAGAGACCATTGCATTCACTCAGTGGTTTCTGATTTTTAGCTTTATAACATGTCATTCAATTGCTCTTGGTCATTTTATGAAAAGCAGACTGCATTTTTTTCCCAGTTGTAGCCAGGAGATCTTCAACCAAATTGAGAATGTTCCAAAATGATAGCTGAGAAAAATGAGTTGCATGAATAGCAAAAAAAAAAAAAAAAAAGAGGTTTCAAATTCCAGAAATGTGGTCAGCTCTTGGAAATTGTTGGTTTATTGTAAGCTTTTGTGTTCTACTTTTGTAAGATAATCCAAGTCTTGTTGATTTCTTCTTATTTGGATCAGATGTTCCCTCCCTTTCTCATGTACAGAAGATGCAGTATATGAGATATTATGGATTCTTTGAAGATATGGACTCTCTATTTGAAATGGAGAAGTAAATACTCATGTATCCTTCTGCATCCTTTTAGCAACATTGCTATATTTCTCCCATGACATCTTTTAAATGTTATGTGTTTATTGGACACAATGTCTTCATTACCCGGCATTGGGGAAAGGAATGCTGTTGAGTGCTCCATCAAATTCCATTGAGTATTATTTTAGAATATTGTTAATTTAGGAGAATGGCAATTATGATCGCCAGAAATTCAACTAGGGTACAATTATTTTCAACAATAGATTAGGTTGAAAGTTCAGACATATAATAATTCAAGAGAACAATTAGCTATTGAGTTAAGATCCCATTATTTCCAATAGGAGGTAATTCCGAAGAATTCTTTAATCCTATACCTGCTTATAACAATCTGCACGTTTTATGATAGTTTTGCTGAAAGCTGGCAGCGATTTCCAATTTTCAGCAAAACCAGCCCCATTGTGAATCATGGCTACCCTTAATAAATTTAGTATTCACTTAACAACCACTGCAAAATGGTTGTAAAAAAGGTTTGGTCATGAAGCTGACCTGATCAGTAACCATTTTGACATACAGGTACTCCGTGACTTACAACCACAATAGAGCCCCAAATTTCTGGTTTTTTATTCAGAGTTTTTTATTTTTATTTTTTTACACATCTCTTCACATGAGCAACATGATTCCAAATTACAATATGTATACATAGCCATAGTTACACTTTCAACTTTCTTAATTAATATCACTTTAAATTATTATCTAATCTTTAGATAAATTTCCCTTTCATATTTCAATTAATTAATTCAATATCAAAATAATTTCATCCTCACATATATTTTCAATTCTTTATCCCCTATTATTTCCATTTTCAGCTTACCACCTATTTTATGTTACCTTATGTATGTTATCATCTATAACTTTCTCAAGACCAATATATAATTAGACAGACAATGAAAGAAAAAAAAGTAAAAGTAAAGTAAGATTAGTACATTTAGGATCCACATGGTATATCTCCTCGTCTACACTATATATTATATTTATTCCAGACATATTCATATAATCATTTCATATATTTCTTCGCTTCCAAAATTTACCTATATAATTTTAATAAATTTTCATTCCCCTGCTTTTGATCAAAATTTCTGTTGTTAAGTGAGACATTTGTTAAGTGAATTTTGCCCCATTTTATGACCTTTCTTGCCTCAGTTGTTAAGTGAATCACTGCAGTTGTTTAGAGAATCTGGCTTCTCCATGGACTTTGCTTGTCAAAAGGTTGCAAAAGAGGATCACATCACCATGGGACACACCGACTGTCATAATTATGAACCAGTTGCCATGCATCTGAATTTTGGTCACATGATCTGGAAAAATCATAACTGTGAAAGATAATCATAAGTCACTTATATAAAGATTATAGTAAATAAAGCAAGAGAACTTAATAGTGTATTAATGTAGGTATGTATATAATAATATATATAAGATATGTGTATTTGTCGATGCCAAAACGTTGTTACAAAATATGTGAGATTTCTATTTTTGAAAACTGCAATAAAAACATTTAAAAAAAAAATTATCTAGAGACATGCCACGTTTATCTGCAAAAAAACTGATATATTTTTAAAGCATCAAAACATGACGTTTCTTGACCCCTTAAAATATGCATCACAAATCTAGCCCTCCATCTAAACTATCATAGTAGGGGCAATATTGATTCCTAGTGACTGTCTGGACATCAAAATAACAGAATTGGAAGGGACCTTGGAGGTCTTCTAATCCAACTCCCTACTCAAGAAACCTGCTGTTCCACTACTCAGGAGACCCTATGCTATTTCAGACATATGGTTTTCCAATCTCTTCTTACTTCGAGTGTTGGAATACCCACAACTTCTGGAGGCAAGTTGTTCCACTGGTTGATTGTTCTCACTGTCAGGAAATTTCTCCTTTGTACTAGGTTGGTTCTCCCCTTGATTAGTTTCCACCCACTGACTCATGTCCTGCCTTGAGGTGTTTTGGAGAATAGCTTGACCCCTTCCTCTCTGTGGCAGCCCTTCAAATATTGGAACATTGCTATATATTGGCAAAATTTTGGAAGTGGTTGGCCATTGCTTTCTTCCTAGGCTGAGAGAGAGTGACTGGCCCAAAGTCACCCAAACAGCTAAGGCAGGACTAGTTTTGAAGGTTTCTACCCTTAGCCACGTTCTCACAGTAAGGGACTATAGTTTAAGTGTCAAAACTTGGTCAGGAACATCAGACTGAGATGACCCCACAGATAGGATGCAAGAAAAAGGTAATGGAGATGAGAAATGAGACCAGTCAGAAGAGGAGGTATGACTGAATGTTGACAATTTAGAAGAAAATCAGAATGTAGTACTCAATTACTCCTCAAGGAAAGTTCATATGGAAAATAAAATCTTGTATTTTTTTCTTGATAGAATTTGGCATAATTTTCCATAGGGTACTGCTGTACACAGATCCCTACATCCCTGACAAGAATGTACAGAAATGTAGTCTATTTCAACACAGTTTGATCCTCAGAAAAAATATTAGCATTATTGTAAGAGTATCATTGCTGAGACACAAAGGTACTTTTTTCAAGAGGCAACTAGACTTCTTTTTTTTTTCTTTGAAGGCAATTTGCTTCTCATCCAAGAAGCTTCTTCAGCTCTGACTGGATGGTGGGAAGAAGCTGAAGAAGCTTCTTGTGTGAGAAGCAAAATGTCTTCAAAGAAAAAGTTCAGTTACCTCTTAAAAAAGCACTTTTGGAACAACCATGACCTGAATGACTGAGAGTCTCCATAGACATTGCTGAGATAATTCTTTTATTATCAATGCCACTCCAGTACTTACAGAAAAAGTACATCTCAAAAGATCTCCAAATCTAGAAATGCATTATTTCTTATGCTTTAATGAATAAAAGAACAAAGAACAAGGTTATTTATACAACCTGCAATATATCTGATTGTCTCCAGGTTGTAAATTTCAGACTTCCTTCAGAGACCCTGCAGAATTCTCTTTGATCTGAGATTACTCCAGGGGAATATTTGGAATCATTCTCTTGGACCAATTTATGTTTCCTCTTCTCTTTCCCCTTCTAAACAAGATACCATTCCCTGAATTATGAAAGAAAGATGACACAAAACTGCCTATGTCATATGAAAAAAAAAAATCAAAGTTTTACATTTAGGCAGGAAAAATCATAGGTATAAGTACAGTTTAGACAAGACCCGGCTCAAAAACAGTAACTATGAGAGGGACCTTGGAGTCCTAGTGGATGATCATTTGAATATGAGCCAGTAATATGCAGCAGCTGCCGAAAAGTTATTACAATTCTGGTTGTATAAACAGAGGCATAGAATCAAGATCACATGAAATATAAGTACTGCTTTATAAAGCAATAGTAAGATCACACCTGGAATACTGCATCCAGCTTTGGTCACCACCAGAAGTGGTATTTAGCAGGTTCTGACCAGTTCTGGAGAACCAGTAGCAGAAATTTTGAATAGTTTGGAGAACTGGCAAATGCCACCTCTGATTGGAGATTTTACAGTATCCTTCTCTTGCCATGGCCACCAAGCTACATCCACAGAACCAGTAGTAAAAAAGTTTGAATCCCACCACTGGTCACCACATTTAAAAAAAAGATGTTGAGACTTTGGGAAAAAATTCAAATAAGAGCAACTAAAAGGTGATTAAAGGCCTGGAGACTTGGGTTTGGCTAGTCTAGAGAAAAGAAAAACTAGGGGGGTCATGATAGCTGTATTCCAGTATTTGAGAGGCTGCCACAAAGAGGAGGGGGTCAATTTATTTTCCAAAGCATCAGAAGGCAGGACAAGAAACAATGGATGGAAACTAATCAAGGAGAGAAGCAACTTGGAACTAAAGAGAAACTTCCTAACAGTGAGGACAATTAACTAATGGAACAGCTTATCTTCAGAAATCATGGGCTGGAGGTTTGTAAGAGGAGATTGGACAGTCACTTGTCTGACATAGTATAGCTTCTCCTGCTTGAACAGGAGGCCTCCAAAGTTCCTTCCAGTTCCATTCTATTCTAATTCTAATTTCTCTGCACTTAAAAAAAATGTCTTGCTTTTTCTAAAAATTAAACTAGCTCCAAAAATTTCTTAACAGTTCCTCAAAAATTAAAAGAGCCCCTAAAATAGGATAATTTACACATAATTCAAAACATGAAACAAACACAACTATTGACCATTTTTATTATTAAAAATACATATAAATAGTTTTACATATTTTGTGCTACCTAACCTGGATTCCCATCCAAGAGTTTCAGCAGAGCAGCTTTCATTTCTTTGTTCCTAAGGGTATATATTAATGGGTTTAACAAAGGTGTTACTGTGGTGTAGAACATGCTCACCACACCATCCATGGAGTCTTGAGAAGCTGGCCTTACATAATGGTACACCACAGGGAGATAATATATGATCACCACAGTAAGATGGGCAGTGCAAGTTGAGAAAGCTCGGCGCCGTCCTTCACTACTACTAATTCTCAAAATAGCCATGATGATGTAAACATAGGAAGCTAGAATAAGGAGAAAGCAAGTCATTGCTACAAGGCCAATATCAATGAAGGTCATCAACTCATTAAGTTTTGTATCAGCACAAGCCAACTTCAATATGGCAGGAATGTCACAGAAGACATAGTCAATACGGTTTCTTTGTCCATAAGGTAAGTGAAAGGTGAGCGATGTTTGAAATGTAGAGTTGAGGCAGCCACCAATTATGGTACCCAAGGAAAGGATGAGACAGAGTCTCCAGCTCATGATAGTACCACAGTGGAGTGGTTTACAAATGGCCAAGAAGCGGTCATAAGTCATCAAGGTGAAGAGAAAGCTTTCTGCACATCCCAGGAAGTTGAAAAAAATATTTGAGTCACACATCCAGAAAAAGAGATCATATTGCCCCCAGGGTTGAATCCTGCAATAATTGTAGGGACCACCACTGATGAAAAGGCCATGTCTAGGATGGAGAGATGACACAGGAACCAGTACATGGGCTTGTGAAGTTGAAGATCAGAGATCACTACCAAAACGATCAGTGAATTCCCAACAATAGTGAGTGCAAACATGATCGAAAAGAAGAGAATCAAGGAGAGCTTAAATTCTTCTGGATATGGGAACCCAGAAAGGACAAAATTATCTGGGGTGGTTTGATTTGAGCAGTTCATATGTCTGCTTTGCTTACGCTTACTTCAGCACTTTGAGGAGTGAGAGATTTTTAGGAGGAATGTTTCATTTCCAGATAGTTCTTAACTGAGGAAAGTTATTGGCAACTTATATGAGCCATGGTGCACAGTGGTTAGAGTGCAGTACTGCAAGCTACTTCTGCTGACTGCTGACTGCCTGTAAATTTGGCAATTCAAATCTCACCAGGTTCAAGATTGACTCAGCCTTCCATCCTCCTAGGTGGGTAAAATGAAGACGCAAATTGTTGGGGCCAATATGCTGTATATGCTCTGTAAACTGCTTAGAGAGGTCTGTAAAGCACTGTAAAGCATATATAAGTCTAAGTGCTATTACTATTTGCATTCTGCAAGTTTTGCCTTTATGGCCTAAGGAGGTTTAATGAACTCCAATCTTCTTTCAAAAATAAAAATCTGCATCATCCCATCATTAATGTCAATGCCATCCTTATATGACAGATTTATATCTCAGTTATTTCCTAAGCATTTGGGAATTATAACAGTTCTAATAAATTAATTTATATGTCAAAAAGAAGCTGCTGGATACCTAGCATTGTGTCAGTTCTCAGTCACATCCTCAAACATATTATTAGTTCCTTCTTGTCAACATTCTAGCCTTACAGATATACTTATAGTGTATCTTTAATTGGAGTCTAATTCTTTGTCAGTTCCTCATAAAAATAAGTGGGGAAAAAACCACCTCTCAAAATCCGAGACAAATTTTTGGAATTACTGATGTTCTAGGAAGAAAAAGAGAGGCTCAACTTATCCCCTAAAGCATCAGAAGGCAAAATAAAGAAATGATGGATGGAAACTAATCAAGGGGAGAAGCAACCTAAAGCTAAGGAGAAACTTCCTGACAGTGAGAACAATTAATCAGTGAAACAACTTGCCTCCAGAAGTTGTGAATGCTCCAAAACTGGAAGTTTTTAAGAGATTGGATAACCATTTATCTAAAATAGTGCAGGGTTTCCTGCCTGAGCAGGGGGTGGGGTGGGGTTAGATTAGAAGACCTCCAAAATCCTTTCCAACTCTGTCATTCTGTTAATAGTTAAAATTTGGCCAACAAATAAATGGATTGTAACACTACAGGTAATCATCAAGTTAAAACAGTTAGTGATCTTTCTAAGTTGTAACATCATTGAAAAAAGTGACCGTTTTCACACCTACGACCATTGCAGAATCAAACTTCAGATGCTGTGTCATCTTTTAAGACCTTCAGAAAAACAAAGTCAATGTGGAAGCCAGATTCCCTTAACAACCATTCTACTAACTTAACAACTGCAATCATCCACTGAACAACTATGGAAAGAAGGATCATAAAATGGGGCATCACTCATTTAAAATTGTCTCATTTAGAACCAGAAATTTTGGCTCAATCTTGGTCAAAAAATTGAGGATTACCTATATATTCCTAGGCTCCTGGAACTGTGGAGGTGCAATAGTCTTGGTTACCTAGAATGTTGTGAAATTTGTGCTGGGGAAAGAAGCTATTCTAAAGTTAGAAGTGTAAATTCTCAATATTGTTCTCAGTATTACTTTTCTAACATTTAAATAGGTGTGAGGAAATTCTGTTAATTCTGTTTCAGCATGAATTTGGCAGGGATTTTTGTCTACAAGTGAATGTACTGTATGTTTGTGTCCAATCTTTCTTCTTTGAGCTCCAAATCAGACCCATATATTTATTTACAACTCATTATGAGTCACAGTGGCACAGTGGTTAGAGTGCAGTGCTGCAGGCTACTTCTGCTGCCTGCTGCCTGCTTGCAATTTGGCAGTTCGAATCTCACCAGACTCATCCTTCCGGGGTGGATAAAATGAGGATCCAAAATTGTTGGGGGCAATATGCTGACTATGTAAACCAGTTAGAGAGGGCTGTAAAGCACTATAAAGTGGTATATAAGTCTAAGTACTATTCCTATTGCTATTACAATCCCACTCCAATTTACTTGGACTTTGAAGGGGGAACAACAACTGAAAAATGAGAGTTTCCCCCATCTAGACTGATAGGTTGGGTTGTAAGGGAGGAAATGGGCCTGAGCCAGCAAGTAAGGTAAGAGATGCCAGAGAGAACAAGTTTAAATTTTTTGCAACATTTTTTTTGCAAAAATTTTTTTTAAATTTTTTGCAACATTTCCACTCAAGAAGAAGCAAACCATTATCAAGCAAGCAGACAGGAACCTGTTAACTTGGATCAACCACCTAATCTAAAGCAAAAGTCTGGGTTTACACCAAAGAAAGTAATTTGACATGGATGGTGGACATCACATGGTTCTGCCTAATTGGACAATATCTGATACACAAATATGAAGGGTTGGTTGCTGTTCCATCTCATATGCATATACAAACACAGGTTATATGAAAGCTCAATAAATTCTGCTCTGAAGTGACCATGTAGAAAATCATGGACTATACCTTCACCCAGGTAAAGTTATGCAGATGGAGAGACCAAGACTTTTTTTTACAAACAATGATTGAGATAATTAGACCCAACAAGGGTGTTGTATTTCCAAAAAGAGACTCTTGTATTGCAAAATATAAGTTTAATGTGATCCAGATTCTTTCCTGGTCATCTGGATTCCCTCCTAACTTGGATTAGGTCTTTTTCTCTTTCAGATCTTAGAGATCCTTGAAGTGCTGTTCTGAGTTTATTATGGATTCTGGCAAGAGAGAGATGGGAAAAAGAAGTAGGCAGATTCATATATTCTGGAGCATTCAGGTAGGAGTCCTTTAACATTTCTATCTCCACAGCTTTTTAGAATGTTTTGTCCTCCAAGAACATTCTGGGACCATTCCCCAGATAGTGACAGAAGCCCTGTTGAGCTTTCTACTAAATTCCATTGTGCCTGGAAACTGCAATTTTTTTTACTGATTAAAGAGAAAGGCAATTACTGTTGCCTTATATTCCATGGAGCATAATTATTTTTGAACAAAGAAAGACACAGACACTGAAAAATAATTGGAAATTAATTGGAGTTAAGCAGCCTGAAAGGGATCTATGACAATTCACTACAGCCAATTCACCATGGCCAACTTGCCACAGTCAACTCACCAAGGCTAACTCACCACAGGAATGACTCACCATGACTAACTCTCTGCAGGACAACTTGCTGCAGGACAAGAGTTACACTAATATCAAAGAAATGGTGGAATAAAATCATTAAAGAAAGGATGCAAAAAGAGGGACAAAATGAAATGTGAATGACAAAAATTAAAATATTTTTATTTTATTTTAAATAATTAAATAGAATTGTTAAATTTTCCATATCAAAATCATGACATTAACTGCTGACCATGTTCAAGAGAATCAAAATAAGTTGTACACACAGTTGCTGTTTATTCTGGATATGTCTGACCCAAGCCTTGTTCAAATTAAACAAACACAAACTGTGTATAAAAGCAAACCTTTTTTAATATGGTGCTCAGAATTCAGTGCATGCCCAGCCAAGAGATATTTAAACCTAATTGTCCAATATCAATAGCAAGTCCTTTCAAGGTGGCAAAAGGCTGCCAAGAATAGAAGACTAATTACTGATTAAATATCCACCAACAGAAGTTTCAAAAACAAACCGGAGCAAGCGGGGCTTCAATGAGGACTCTAAGTGTAAAGAACTTTTTTGCTTCCTGCAAAGAACACATCCCCAAGGGCTGGTTTTTATCCCCTATGGGAAGGTCCATGACCTTCCAGCCTTACTCCTGAGTCACCCTTGCTGCTTCAGTTGCTCTTTCCTATGAGCAGCCCTGCACGCACGCGCACTGAGCACAGGCTCCCTAGGGTCCTCTGTGTCACTGCTGCCAGACTCCACAAGCTCTGAAGGCAGCACCCCACTCTCCAATAGTCCTGGCCCCATCCCTGCATCTCACCCAGGCCCCTCATCTGAGTCCTTGCTATCAGAGACCTCTGGCATCCACACCTGCTGCTGGCAAACCACAGTAGGATACCCACCCCAGAGTTTCAGCAGAACAGTTTTCATCTCCTTGTTCCTAAGGGTATATATTAATGGGTTACTGTGGTGTGTAGAACATGCTCACCACACCATAGCAAATACATAAAAAAATGTTTTACATATATTCTGCTACCTACTCTGGATTCCTACCCCAGACTTTCAAAAGAACATTTTTCATCTCCTTGTTTCTAAATGTGTATATTACACCATCCATGGAGTCATGAGAAGCTGGTCTCAGATAATGGTACACCATAGGCAGGTAATATATGACCACCACAGTAAGATGGGCTGTGCAAGTTGAAAAGGCTCAATGCCATCCTTCACCACTATTAATTCTTAAAATAGCCATGACGATGTAAACTTAAGATGCTAAGATAAGGAGAAAACAAGTCATTGCTACAAGGCCAACATCAATGAACATCACAGACTTGGTAACTTTTGTGTCAATGGAAGTCAATTTCAGCATAGCAGGAATGTCACAGAAGACATAGTCAGTGTAGTTTTTCTGTCCATAAGGCAAGTGAAAAGTGAGAAATTTTGGGAACCACCACAGAGGAAAAGGCCATATCCAAGATGGAAAGATGACACAGGAACCAATACATGGGCTTGTGCAATTGAAGGTCAGAGATCACCAAGATGATCAGAGAATTTCATAAAGTGTCAGGATGAACATGATCAAGAAGAAGAAAAGCAAGGGAATCTTGAGCTCTTGTGGATACGGAAACCCAGCAAGGATAAACATTCTTGGTGCAGTTTGATTCAGACATGCCATGTGTTGGTTATTCTTATCAGTGTTTTGAGCTATGAGATATTTGGAGTGAGACTTTGGAGTTTCTTCCCAGTGGAGAGGAGATGCTGACAGGTTATGCCATTTTGTAGTCCTAGTATTGGATATACTTCATGCACTACAGCCAACTCTTTTTTCAAGTGCAGGAAATTATATCATTCTCATTCAGTTAAGCATCAAGTGGGTAGCTATAAAATAATGAATGGATAAGTGATTGAGTAAAAGAAAGAAAGAAAGAAAGAAAGAAGGAAGGAAAGAAAGAAAGAAAGAAAGAAAGAAAGAAAGAAAGAAAGAAAGAAAGAAAGAAAGAAAGAAAGAAAGAAAGAAAGGAATAGCAATAGCACTTAGACATATACAGCTTCTTAGTGTTTTACAACCCTCTCTAAATGGTTTACAGAGTCATCATATTGCTCCCAGCAGTCTGGGTCCTCATTTTACTGACCTTGTAAAGATGGAAGGCAGAGTCAACCTTGATCTGGTCAGTGGGCAGAGTTTCCCTGCAATACTATATCCTAACCACTGAGCCATCATGGCTCTTGGTGGAAATAACTTTTTCAATTATTTTATATCATTTTTTTAAAAAAATAAAGCCATTCAGACCAACAAAAGAAAACTACTTGTTGGTAGAATTAGGTAGGGGTAGAATTGTTACACGTCCAATAATATTGTCAAGGTTCTGACTGACAAACCCAACCAAGCGAGCACTGAAATCTCTTGATGCAAAACTTTATTAAGTACATCATTTCAGCACAGATGAAAATAAAACCAACTCTGGTTAATTCCCACACAAACTAATATAGTTAAAGAATAGATTTCCCCTCCCCTGATTAGTGCATGTCACATTGTTCAATTGAGTGTCAGTATCTTGTTATGGGAAAATGTATTTGAAGTTAGGCAAACACCTATAGAAGTGTCCTTGGTTCCCCCGGGTTTTCTTGGGCAATGCTTGGAGCCTGCATTCCAATTCCTCCCTCTGCCCCCACTGGTTGGCAAGTGGAGAAGCAATAATGTTTGCAACAGCATAGGGGTACTTTGAATGTGACAAATATATCTTTCAATAATGATGGCACTTAGACTTATATACTGCTTCACAAAGCTTTTATAGCCCTCTATAAGTGGTTTACAGAATCAGCCCATTGCCCCCAACAATCTGGGTCCTCATTTTACCCACTTTGGAAGGATGATAGGCTGAGTCAACTTTGAGCCTGGTGGGATTCGATCTGCCAAATTGCCAGCAGCTGGCAGTCAGCAGAGGTAGCCTGGAGTATAGCACTCTAACCACTGCTCCATCATGGTGAGATTTGAGCTACCAAATTGCAGACTGTCAAATTGCAGAATATATTATTAGTTCTCTCCTGTCAAAGTTACCACCTTACTGGACTATTGATAACTTTAAGAAGGCATCATTTTTTTCCAATTTCTCATAAAAATAAATGGGAAGAATACCCTGTTTCTCAAAATCTCAGTTAGTTTGGATCAGGTCCTTCTTTTCCTTTCACAGGTAGAAAGATCTTTTGAGTTCTATTTTGGAGATATTATAGAATTCTGGTTGATATGTCCTCTCAGGACATATTAACCAGTGGAACAGCTTGCCTTCAGAAGTTGTAGGTGATTAATCACTGGAGATTTTTAAGAAGAGACTGGACAGTCACTTGTCTGAAATGGTGTAGGGTTTCCTGCTTGAGCAGGGGATTGGACTAGAAGACCTCCAAGGTCCCTTCCAACTCTATTGTGATTGATTTAAAATAAAGTGTTTTTTTTCTATTATACTCAGACCTTCCTGAAAATTTTCAAGATATCTAAGAAGCTAAGGTTAACATTAGGTTAACATTTTCCAGGAAGAAGGAGCAAATTAAGGCACCCAAACACTTTTTAAATGCATACCTTTTCTGTAGGTCAATGCAGCTTTATCTTCTAAATACTTAGAAGGGCATTGTTCTGTGCATTCTAGCAGTTTTAATACAGAAAGCTGTAGCAAGCAACTCATGTTAAAAAAGGATCTTTTGATTTCTGGATTTTGAGAAAGAATCTCAAGCCACAACTTTTCATAGAACTCCAGGAATCAAGAATACAAAGACTTTTGATTTCATCATCAAGCTTTTGAAGTCAGACTGCTGGGACACAGTTTTCCAAAGAGATTTCAAAATAATGAATTTGCTCTTAACAAACTCTGGGCATGAGTGAGTTGAAGGAGATGGAGACTGAGAAATGACAACACAAGGGATCAAGGGTAATAGGTGTGTCTCACACTGGTCTTTCTGGAGCCTTTTTCATCTTGGGACTTTTTGTTGGAAAATCATTGAGGAATCATCATCATGGCCATTCTGAAACCATAATGATTACTTTCCTGCTTAAGCATCTCTGTTAATTTGTCAGACCTACTCCAATCTGATCCCTTAGGAAAGAAAAACCTTCGACTCAATTTGGTTAAAGCAAAGGGTTCTTTTACTAAGAGCGTTGGTTGCAATAAAATCAAGGCAGCTCTAAAATTATTGTAGTTGCTGGATATAAAAATAAGGTCTAGATTTGCCCTCAGCCTAGTCCTCCCCCTGTGATAGGCCTCAACTTACAATAATTTGTTTAGTGATCATTGAAAGTTACAATCTCACTGAGAAAAGTGACTTATGACCATTTTCCACACTCATGACCATTGCAGTATCCCCATGGGGTCACGTGTTTTAAATTCTGATGCTTGGCAACTGGCATGTACTTATGATGGTTTCAATATCCTGGGGGTCATGTGATCGCTATTTGTGACCTTCTGATGAGTAAAGTCAATGGGGAAGCCAAATTCACTTAGTAACCACGTTACTAACATCTGCAGTGATTCGCTTAACCACTTTGGCAAGAAAGGTCATACAATGTGGCAAAATTCACAACCAACATCTCACATAGCAACAAAATTGGAGCTCAATTGTGGTCATTAAGTTAAGGACTACCTCTAGTCCTTGAGATACAAGTATTTAACAAACATTCAAATTTACAACAAATTCCCCCAAATGGCATAAAACCCAGTTTCACAATTGTAACAGGTCATTCCCTGTTACAATTGATCATAGGGACATTACAGTATTCCTCAACACCTTTCTCCCAGCCCATCTTGTTTGGTGCAATTAACTTTGAGTTTGTATCTATTGTTTGCTCTTGTATTGTTATGGTTGAAGCTGAAGTTTTCATTGACAGGTAGGACATTGCAATATATAATTTTACGTACTATACTTAGATCGAAGGCGACATAGTTGTAGGTTGCCTAGGTCTAGAATTTCAAGTCTGGTGGTATAAGGTATTCTGCAATGAGTAGAGGAGTGGAGAACTCTTCTTGTGAAATATTTCTGGACTTTCTCAACTTTATTAATATCAGATACATAATGTGGGTTCCAGACTGATGAGCTGTATTCAAGTATTGGTCTAGCAAATGTTTTGTATGCTCTAGTTCAGTGATGGCTAACCTTTTCAGCTTGGTGTGTCGAAAATTGGGAAAAAGTGTAGCCTTTCTCAGGTCCTGTGTCACTTCAAGAAATATCAATAATTTGGTAATATTTGCAGTCCTAATAAAGAAAGAGTTATATTTTTAATATTTTTATTATATTTATTAGTGCAAAAAGCAAAAAAATGATTTACCTTAGTGACTTTTCTGTTGCTGAATTGCATATGCTAAATCTTCAATTGCATGGTTGTATTTTGTGCATTTCAGAGCCAAGCAAGCACTACTAACTTCATCTGTCAGTTTGTTTCTTTTATTTGTTTTAATATTATTTAATGCTGAGAATAAGGTCTCACTGTCACACACTATGAAGATCTTCGAACGTGTCCTTGATAAGCGCATTCGGGACATCGTCGACATCAGCGTCAACCAGGCCGGATTTATCAAGAACTGCGGCACCACCGACGCCATCTTCAGTGTGCGGATGCTGATGGAGGCTCACAGAGAGAAGAAAATCCCGCTCCACACAGCCTTCCTGGACTTGGAAAAGGCCTTCGACCGAGTCCCGCACGATCTCATCTGGTACGCACTGCGAGATCATGGCGTGCCTGAGCTGCTCGTACAATGGGTCCAACTCCTATACAGATGTCACAAAAGCCGTGTAAAAGCGGCAGCTGGGATATCAGAGGAGTTTAATATCACCGTCGGCGTACACCAGGGCTCCGCTCTCTCACCACTGCTGTTCATTCTGGTGATGGACACAATTACACACGACCTGTACACGCCCGCCCCATGGACGCTGCTCTACGCCGATGATGTGTTCCTGGCTAACCTGTGCAAGGCTGAACTCGAGCACCTAGTCCAACAGTGGCACGACCGCCTCGAGCAGTTCAGGCTCCGGCTGAACCTAAAGAAGTCCGAATACCTGACCACTGACAATGAAATGATAGGCTCCATCCACGTGAACGGGCAGGAGCTACCGCGCGCCTCCACCTTCAAGTACCTGGGAACTATTCTTGGGGAAGAAGGTCTACTACAAACTGAGGTGGCAGCCAGGATCAACGCAGCGTGGGGCAAATGGAAGTCCGTCACGGGCGTCCTCTGTGACAAGAAGATGCCGATGCGCCTGAAGGCGAAAATCTATAACTCTGTGGTGCGCCCCGTGGCCATATACGGCGCAGAGTGCTGGCCGGCGGCCAAAGAAGTCGAAAGCAGACTCCAGATAATGGAGATGCGAATGCTCCGATGGTCGGTAGGCCTCACCCTACTCGATCGCGTCAGGAACGAAGAAGTGCGTAGATGGTTCAACGTCGTGCCCATCCCCACGGTCATGAGGCAGTCCCGGCTACGATGGTTCGGCCACGTGAGCCGCGCCAAGGAAGAATCTATCATCAAATCTGCAATGAAGGTGACTGTCGGAGGAGCGAGACCGCGTGGTAGACCTAAGCAATGCTGGATGGACACGATCAAGGCCGATCTAGAGATCGCGAAGGCAGACCCGACATACGTGGTAGACAGAGAGGTGTGGAAGCAGTACTTAAGGACATTAGCGGACCTCGCCCGAGCGCGAGACAAACGCTGAAGAAAAAGAAGAAGAATAAGGTCTCACAAAAGTATGTTGGGGGAAAAATTATGAGTAAAGCCATTCCTAGATTTTTCAAGGCACTAAAAGTGTCTGGTAATCTGTTCCAAGCACTCCAAATTTCCTGTTCGTAGTGGCAGTCTTCTTCATTCTCCAAACAATTTCTTTCCAGATTCTCAAACTTGAACCTCAAATCGACAAACACTTGAATCCAGATGCTGTCTTGAAATACTGCAAGTTGTATCTCCAAATCACCAATTTTCATCCATTTGAAACTATTTAATTCTAAAGTAATGGCCAACTGAGCATTTGATGTGACATCAGTAGTTTCATCAAGAGAAATCGAAAAATATTTACAATTATCTAAGTCTCCTTTTAACTGATGCTATATGTTTGTGTTCAATCTCATTATTCTGTCTTTGATGACATTTCTACTGATTGGTAACTCAGAAATTCGCTTAATTATAACATCTTTATTTTGCATATCATGAAATAAAACTGGTACACATCTTAGAAGAGTTTCTTTAATAAATTCTCCTTCATTGAGGGCTTTTCCATGCTGAGCTATGGAGTGAGCAACGCATAAACTTGCTGAAGTTAAATTTGTAGAGCCTCTTACAAATTTAAGGAGGGAATTTGATTGGCTGTTATAGAGGTGTAAGTGCCTAGAAATGTATTCCTTCCGAGCCATACATGAAGCAAACTGACACCCACCATGAAGATGCAGCACGACCACGAACTCGAAGCCAAACAGCAGGATCACAGCTCAACAGCTCAAATACCCCAGCAACTAAGACTAACCTGAGCACAGCCAAGCCCCCACCTGAACAGAACATGCCTCCAGCCAATCAGAACACGGTCAACCCCCAACCAATCAGAACACAGCCAAACCCCCTACCAATGAGAACACACCCCCACCCAATCAGAACACAGCCAAGCCCCCACCCAATCAAGTCACACCCACACTAGCAGTTAAAAGGAAGAAGCAGCTGCAATCTCACATCACTCTGAGAAGCACAGAGCCGAAGACACAAGCCTGAAGATGATGAATGAGACTTCATCAAAACGTTGCCTAGATACTTCTAATCTTACGCGGGAGAAAACCCAAACAACCAAAGATCCACATACAAATACCCGCGAGAACCTCAGAAAATGTGTGTGTGTGTGTGTGTGTGTGTGTGTGTGTGTGTGTGTGTGTGTTTTCTTAAGTTTTCATGGGTACTTACATGTATGGTATTCAGCTTTGTTCATGTATTTTCCCACGTCATTATAGTTGTGCTTTTAAAGTTGTAGCAACGTTTCGGCAGAATCTCATCTGCCATCATCAAGCTTCTGTATTGTGTTCGTCTCTGAGTAAGACTTTTACAGTTGTTTCAGTTTTAAATTTGGGGCTAGCCTACTGCTGTGCCAGAATGGTTTTCTCTTCATCCTGATTGGTTGGGAGTCTTGGTCTGTGTTTATTGGTCTTGGAGTTTGCTGTGTTCTGCTTGATTGGTGTTTCTATTATCTTCTGTCTGTTTTGTAGCTTTTTTTGTCTTGATTGGCTGGCAACATTGTGTTTCCTGTATTGGAGGCTTTTAGTGTGGCTTGGCCCTGAGTAAACGGATGGCTATCATTTATTAGGAAGCTAGGTTTCATCTGGCTGCCTGGTTGGGGTGTGTTTGAGCTGGAGGTATAAGGGGGAGTCTGTTTGTGCCCAGGTGTTTGCCTGGCTTGTGGTGTGGAGATTTTGCCTGATTTTGGGGTGTGTGCACCAAACAATTTCCTAACACACCTAAACAGCACACACCCCAAAATCAAATTCACCATGGAATTGGAAACAAACAAACAACTACCATTCCTAGATGTACTAATCTACAAAAAACAGATGGCACACTAGGACACACCATATACCAGAAAAAAACACACACCAACCGCTACCTCAATGCCCAAGCCCACTGCCACCCAGCACAGATAAACTCCATGGCCAAAATACTAATTGCCAGAACCAAATGCCTGGCAGAAAAGACACACATAAAGACTAAACTATGCACCCTGAATAAGTACTGACAGCCAAGGGTTTTCACAAAAGCAAAATCACTGGCTTGATCCACAAAAACACACTGAGACATAATGGAGACCTAGAAGATGAACAGACCTATGGAAAAGCTGTCCTGACTTACATAAGAGGTACTACAGACAAAATCAGTAAGATACTACAGAAGCATCACATCAAAACTGCCTTCAAAACAGACAGAAATATAGCAGCCATCTTAAGAAACCCCAAAGATAAAATTGACCTGGAAAATCAAGGCATATATGAAGTCCCATGTGCATCATGCCCTGCCACATACATTGGATAGACCAATAGAAGAATAAGTACCCACCTAGATGAACACAAAAATGCAGTGAAAAAGCTGGAACACACGTCCTCACTAGTCCAATGAAAGCTACAGGTCATAGCACTGACTTCAATGGCACCAAAACCCTAGCCAATATAGAAAAACCCAGCTACAGAATTATCAGAGAAGCCATAGAGATTGAAAAAAGACCTGAAAGCATGAATAGAAGAGATGACTCCACCAGACTGTCAATTATCTGGAAGCCTGCACTCTCAAACAAAAAAAATCTCCACACCACAAGCCAGGCAAACACCTGGGCACAAAGAGACTCCCCCTGATACCTTCAGCTCAAACACACCCCAACCAGGCACCCAGATGAAACCAAGCTTCCTAATAAATGATAGTTTACTAAGAGCCAAGCCTGACTAAAAGCCTCCAATACAGTGCAGCAGCGAATCCACATCTAACAGCCTGGGCATATGCCAAAGCCTCATGTAGGCAAAGGAGTTTCGATACCTGCAAGACCTCACGTAGGCTGAAAGCAGGTATCAGGAACAAAAGGATGCTGCCCACCTTGGGCTACTGGCTGGACTGCAGGCACGGATTGGTTACTTTGTATCCCTTAAGCACTGTGATTGGGCGCTACAATGTATCCACTGAGACCCCCCACTCTTTTAACATGTAAAGTAGACTGAACTTTCTCTTTTGTGACGTTTAACAATGTGTGTTCAATAAAAGAGCTTCCCTGAGCACATGTTCGGGGCTGCTCATCCAAGACTGAACCAGCTTGGTCTCTTTCTTGATGCATTGGACTCAATGAGAAGCCCTCCTAATGTGGAGCAAAGCCGCATCTGGTGACCCTGACGTGATCTGCTGAAAAGAAGCAGACCCGCCCGCCTTCAACCTCCCATCTCACCCGGCCGGACGAGCCAGTTGCAACCCAGGGATGCTGTCTAGTGTCACGGATCCCTCCCCAGGAGAAAATCCTCCCTTCAGGTGAGTATGGGCGGGAAATTCTCTAAAGCGCAGATGGTGCATCTGCAAGAATTAAGGGAATTAACGAAGAGCTCAATTTTGATTCTTAGGAGTCAGGGCAAAACGCTCCCGGCTCCAACTAAAAAGGACCTCATAGCCCT
>NW_020769584.1:161598-192565 GCF_900518735.1 Pseudonaja textilis
GGGACTATGTATCAGTTATGCAAAATGAACTCAAAAACTATTTGCTATGACCCCAAGATGGCTGTTTGCCTCAATGTTACTTTGTAGGCCGGACTTCCAAAAGCCTCTGGCAGAGCCGATCCTGAGGGGGAGGGAAAACTTTACTACCTAAATCACACCACTGTGCTTAAGGATGGTACTGACCCAATTGTCTTAACTTTTGATGTTTGCATTGCTTGTTCCAAACCAGGGGGATATCCTTGTGGGTCAGATGATTGGAAAACCAAATATGCTCATGATCATAAGTATTTGTGTCCCACGCCCATCAATTGGGCCGTAGGAAACCCTAATCATTGGATCCCTTGCGGGGGCTCCATTGAATGCTCGGTTTGGTCTTGTGGCTGTGATTACACTGGGGGAGGGTACTCAGGCTGCAATCATCTGTCACATTTTAAACGAGTATCAGGGTCTACCAAGGACAACAAGGTAGAGATCACTATCTCCAGACAACATCCCGCCATGGATACCTATGGTATAGGGATTGATGGCATAGGAGCAGACCCAAACACCTACATTACTATAAAAACAGAAGTGATATATGAGGGTAAGGAAACATCATTAGGCTGGTCGGTGTATAATAATTTAAGAAAGTTAGATAAAGCCCCTGATACCAGCATAATAGCAAAAAATCTATTTATGGACATGGCAGAAAAATTGCAAAACAACTTGCAATAACCAATTGCTTTGTCCACAGAGGGACCACCACAGGAGAACAGTGGCCATGGCAAGCCTTAGAAGCCTCGCCATCACTGTTCAACAACATGTCTTCTATAGGAAACATAACAGCCAGAACTGCCCCCGACCCCCTTATCTGGACAATTACTACCAATCTAATCGGTAGAAACTGCTTCTCCCGAAACGGGTCCATTCCGGTAGGACATCTCCTTTGTTTAGGTCCGTGGGACATCTCCTACCGGAATTGGACAGCACCTGATAATGCTACTACCACACCCACAAAATTCAACACAACCCTCCTCCCTTATCTCAGGGACACTTCATCCTCCCAGAACTGGACTGCACCCAATGACATGTATTGGATCTGCGGCAACCTAGCCTACCCATCCCTCCCAGCAGATTGGCAAGGGTCATGTGTATTGGGATGGATAAGACCTTCCTTCTTCCTCCTTCCAATCTCAGTGAAGCAGGAACTAGGCATCCCTGTTTATGACATGTTGTCTCGCAAAAAAAGGGAAGCCGACAATGCTTTTGCAGGCTTCCCCTGCCAATCAGAATACACAGGGGACACCTGGACCTCAGAAAGAATCGTCTGCACCTATGGCATGGCTACTTGGGCCCAAGACGGGTCTTATGGGTACAGGACCCCCATATATATGCTTAATAGAATCATTCGTTTGCAAGCTGTCTTAGATTTAGCAGGTCAATGAATAGATAAGGCTCTAAACACTCTTGCAACTGCTACAGACAAATTACGCACAGCTGTCTACTAAAATCGCTTGGCTTTGGATTATTTATTAGCCAAGGAAGGGGGGGTATGTGGAAGGTTTAATCTCACAAATTGCTGTCTTCAAATTGACAAGGTTGGCAAAGTCGTAGCGCAGTTAACTACTGAGATGCGACAATTAACCTACAATCCGGATCAAGTATGGCGAGGTATGGACCTCAAAAATATCTTTGGCTCCTGGCTCCCAAAACTGCCAGGATTACAAGCTATAGTAGCGCTCATAGGTATTATTGCTGCTGGGTGTGTCGTTCTTCCATGTATATTACCAATCTTTGTTCGCACCATCTCCAATAGTCTGTCACTGCTAGCAGAAAAATGCGCCATTGCACAGGTCAATGCCCTCTGGGAAAAAGAATCTCTGTACAAAGCTATACCGTCAGAGGACCCCGATGAGAACATGCGCATGGGCTTCTGTATGGGCTATAGCAAAGAACCAGAAGAAATCCCTCTGCGTAAAACTAAAACAGAGGAGATGCAGCAGCGAATCCACATCTAACCTCCTGGGCATATGCCAAAGCCTCACGTAGGCAAAGGAGTTTCGATACCTGCAAGACCTCACGTAGGCTGAAAGCAGATATCAGGAACAAAAGGATGCTGCCCACCTTGGGCTACTAGCTGGACTGCAGGCACGGATTGGTTACTTTGTATCCCTTAAGCACTGCGATTGGGCGCTACAATGTATCCACTGAGACCCCCCACTCTTTTAACATGTAAAGTAGACTGAACTTTCTCTTTTGTGATGTTTAACAATGTGTGTTCAATAAAAGAGCTCCCCTGAGCGTGTGTTCGGGGCTGCTCATCCAAGACTGAACCGGCTTGGTCTCTTTCTTGATGCATTGGACTCAATGAGAAGCCCTCCTAATGCGGAGCAAAGCCGCATCAATCAGCTCTAAATTACACACTTATCAATGCCTGTTAAAATGTATCTTTATCACTTTATCATAAATGCAAATTTATCAATAATTAATCAATTCCACATGTATCAATCAATGATAAATAAAAAATATTTATTTATAAATAAATGAGCCATAAATTCTAAATTTATTGTTGATAAATTATAAACCAGGAATAGTAAATATATGTTTACTGTCTTGAACTGTATGCCGCAACTGTTTAAGACAATGGCTCATAAATTGACCCATCTCAGTCACACATGATGTAGAACATGGATGTCAAACTTGATTTCATTGAGGGCTGCATCAGGGTTGTGTTTGACCTCAGGAGGCTGGGGTGGGTGTGGCCAGCTCAATGTCACTTATAAAGGCTCCATTTTTATCCAAGATGGCCCTCCCGAGCTCCATTTTTGCTGGCAAAGGTTGCAGGAGGTCATCATGGCCCAAAATGAAGACCTCCCAAGTTCCCTTTTTTCTAACAGAGGCACCATGGGCTGCTCCTTTGCTGTTATCAGGGTGGGCTCAGGGGCCAGATCTAAGTACCCTGTGGGCCAGATCTTGCCCCGGGGCCTTGAATTTGATACCTGATGTAGGAGATAATCAGTCTAAGCCTGAAGGAAGGGTCAAATGTGTCATCAGTCATGAGTTCCTTCATACCCACAAGAGATTTAAGTCCAGCCAACCTTGAATTCCTTAATTACTGCCAAATTACTTTGACCATTAATAATTAAGATTCTTTGCAATAAATCTTCATACTGCCATTGTCAATCCTACTTTTCTCAGCCTGTTTGTTTGTTTCATTGAGTGATTGATTTCTATAGCTGCCTATCTTAAAAAGTGATTATTGAACCATCTGCATCTCAAATCTCAATGTGGTTTAACAGAACAACAAAATAAAAAGTTGGAAGGAATCTTGTAGGGCAACCCCCTGCTGAAGCATGGAAAGAAGGGGAAAGCCTGTTTTTTCAAGATAGTCAAGATGTCAATTTTCAGAAGTTTCAGTTAGACAAGAAGCAGCTTGATGTTTTCTTCATGACATCACTGGGATACATGTGAGAGCAGAAGCCAGACATAATCATCTGGAGAACAGTTTGAGACTCTGGATACTGGTTCATTCAGTGAAGAATATATTTGCACACTGGAGATCCCTAGTCATAATCTGTCCATCAGTTTGTTTCCTTGCAATAAAATATTTCAAACAATTCAAAAATCATTGGCAGGAGGGAAAGAAATTGAAATTTCCAAAAGAAAGTGTAGGAGAAGAGCACAACTAGAAGGCAGAGTTAAGTATGTCATCAGCTTAGAATTGGACACATGGACACAAACAGTCCAAGCCCAATCCTCTTGAATTCATTGATTCTTCTCTGACACAATCTAGTACAATGTAAGTTGACCAAATTTTTGTATATAGGCTTGAGCAATAAATCTTTGAAATGCAAGTTAACATGTGATTCCTGATTCTGACAGAATCTGACTTCTTGTCTCTTCTGCTCCTTTCTTAGAGCCACAATTCCTCAATTCTTTTTTTTTCTCCTCAAAATTTTAGTTCTTCTAAATATCTCTTCATCCTCAAGTAATCTATGAATGACCCTTGACACTGGGTTTCTTTGTCTTGCCCCTTCCTGATCCAAAAAAATAATTAAATGATTTTATTAGATGAAAAAGAATGAAGCCCTCAACTGGGTGTCAGCAAACGTCATAGGCAGAGTTTTCTTAATGCATTTTTCATCTCTTTGTTCCTAAGGGTATATATGATGGGATTTAGGAGTGGAGTAATTGTGGTGTAGAAGACTGCTACCACTCCATCCAATGGATCTTGGGACCCTGGACGGAGATAGATGAACACCAAGGGAACATAGTAAGTCACCACAACTGTGAGGTGAGCGGCACAAGTGGAGAATGCCCGATGTCGTCCTTCAGCATTACGAATCCTGAGAATAGTTGAGATGATGTAGATGTAGGACGTGATGATAAGGAGGAAGCAAGTCATGGCCAAGAAACCAATGTCTATAAAGGTGGCCATCTCATTGAGTGTGGTGTCAGTGCAGGCTAATTTCAAGACAGCTGGGATATCACAGAAGATGTAAGCTACTTGATTGCCACGGCTGTAGGGCAAATGGAAGGTGAGGGTGGTTTGTATCATCGAGTGCACAGAGCCCCCAAACAAGGTTCCCAAGGAGAGACAGAGGCAAACTTTGTGGTTCATGATGTTGCCATAGTGGAGTGGCTTGCAGATGGCCAGGAAGCGATCATAGGCCATCACAGTGTAAAGAAAGCACTCAGTACATCCCAGGAAGTGGAAGAAGAACAGTTGAGTCACACAGCCACCAAAAGAGATGATGCTGCCCCCTTCCAGGAATCCAGCCACCACCTTGGGTACCACTACAGAGGATACGGTCATATCCAAGAAGGATAAATGGCAAAGGAACCAATACATGGGCTTGTGAAGCTGGGGTTCAAGGACCACTGCCAAGAGAATGAGGAGATTTCCTAAGAAGGTCATTAGATAGATAAGTAGAAAGAAGACAAACAAAAGAAATTGGAGGTCATGAGGGTAAGGGAAACCATCAATGATAAAATAGTAAACCCCTGTTTGATTTTCACACTCCATATGGACAAGTAAAATAGGGTACCAGCTTGATGATGGGAAGGATTCTTCTGCAAAAGAAATGAACAAAAACACATCAGTTGTTCAAAGTGATAAATAGATGATACTAGATAGATAGATAGATAGATAGATAGATAGATAGATAGATAGATAGATAGGTGGGGTGGGTGGGTGGGTGGATAGATAGACAGGCAGATAGACAAATAGACAGATAATGGATGGATGAGGAGAAAAGGAGAGGAGAGAAGAGAAATAAAGATAGATAGATATAGATAGATAGATAGATAGATAGATAGATAGATAGATAGATAGATAGATGATAGATAGATAGTGGATGGATGGATGAGGAGAAAAGGAGAGGAAAGGAGAGAGAAGGAGAGGAGAAGAGAGATACATATCTGTTGTGGCTCCGGGCTTGGATTCAGCTCCTGTGATTGATATGAGTTCAAGTGAAGAGGTTATGGCAGAACAATATGAACCGGCCTGGCTTACTGATTGGACTGATAACCAGGATGAGGAGATGGACGTGACAAAGGACGACAGACCTGATGTATTAGAATTGTCAGGACCTTTGACCTCCTCTGGTTCCTTATCTGATCAACAGCCGGGAATGGCTGACAGGGTACTTTTGAGAGAGTCTTCTAGTGGAGATGAGAACTTGGAAAATTTGTGGTTAAATGTAAAAAATAGAAGACGGTTGAAAAGGCAAAATCAGCTGGAGCGAATGAGAAGGGCAAGTCAGTAAATTAGCACGTTGCCTTAATGAGTATAAAAGGACACAGCTGGGCTGGTACATTTCACCAGGAACAAAATAACTATTTGAGTGAAGACGTTACAGCAAAGAGCTCTGAGGCTGAAGATTTATTGCCAGGACTGGTTTGCCGGACAGAGTAAAGATTTATGCTGTGGTTTCTGCCAGCCGTTATCTTGTAAGACTTCTTTCCGTTTGATTTAATTGTGAAACGGCTGCTTTCTGTTTTGTTCGTTTGAATTTCGAAGGGGAGTCATAACACATATCTATATCTATATGTACCTCTATCAATCTTTCTATATCTATATCTATCTATCTATCTATCTATCTATCTATCTATCTATCTATCTATCTATGTCTGTCTGTCTGTCTGTCTGTCTGTCTGTCTGTCTATTCAACACTACCGACAATGTTACTGTCCTTCAAAGAAACCTTAATTATCTGTCTGAATGGTCAAACAATTGGCAACTCCAAATCTCAACCCACAAATATTCTGTTCTACACATTGATAAAAGAAATCAGTACACCAAATAAAAACTAGGCAGATATGACTTCATTAATAATCCTCACTCTGTCAAGGACCTTGGAGTTCTCATATCAAATGACCTAAGCACCAGGGCTCGCTACAACAGCATTGCCAAAAAGGTATTAAGAGTTGTAAATCTAATCTTATGAAGCTTCTCCTCCAGAAATATCAAATTGCTAACTAGAGCAATTTTGCCAGACCAATACTCGAATACAATTTATCAGTATGGAATCCACACTGCATAAATTAATACAATCGAGTGAGTCCAGAATATTTAATGAGAAGAGTACTACACTCTTCTGCTCGCAACAGAATACCATATATCAGGGGTTGCCAACCTTTTGGACCTCAGGGACCACCAAACTCATAATTTTAAATCCTGCGGACTAGAGACCCTCAGAAAATCCCCCAAAAAGTCTACAGGAAAATTCCCCACTCTATTTTCCTATTAATTAATCACTTTTTATTTGAGATTGTAGGATATCATCTCCAGCTCCGTTCTCAGGGGGAGAGAGAGAGAGACTTTTGGCTTCATGCAAGGAAAGCAGCAGAAGCAGCAGAAGTCTTTCTTTCTCTTCCCCAAACTCCACCAGAAATGAGTCTTTGTGAGACTTGCCACGCCGGCACAGTCTCTTGGAGCAGGATGCCTTGCAGGGTCCCAAAGACACATTTCAGGTAGAGTTTGGGGGAGGGAAATAAAGTCTTTTGCTGCTTTCCTTGCATGCAGCCAAAAGCAAAAGAAAGAAGCAGCCTGGTGGCCAGGCGAGGTGCATGAGGCGAATGGGGCAAGTCCCCCCTCCGCCCTTTCCCCCTCCCCTTACTACCTTATATTGTTCGCAATGCAAGCGACGCAAGCCTTGTGTTCCTGTGAGCCACTTGGCAGCTCAGCCTTGTGTTCCCACACAGCCTGGATTAATTGCTTTGGGGGGTTCTTTGGGGGTGACATTTCTCTGTGGACCAGCAAAATTTTCTCACAGACCACTAGGGGTCCACGGCCCACTGGTTGGCAACCACTGCCCTATATCACCAGGCTTGAGATTTTGGGCTTGGACAACTTTGAACTACTCCGCCTAAAGTTAGACTTAAGTGTAACACACAAAATTATCTGCTACAATGTCCTACCAGTCAATGACTAGTTCAGCTTCAACCACAACAATACAAGAGCACACAACAAATACAAACTCGATGTAAATTGCTTCAAACTCGATTACAGAAAGTACGAATTCAGCAACAGAGTGGTCAATGCCTGGAATGCATTACATGACTCTGTTGTTACATCCTCTAACCCCCATTCCTTTAACCTCAAACTATTGCCATCACCCCATTTCTAAGATGTCTGTAAGGGGCGTGCATAAGTGCACCATCATGCCTACTGTCTCTGTCCTATTGTCCCCATTTATTTGTACCTATTTCTTGTATTCTTACTCATGTTTATACTTTTACCTATTATCTTGTAAATGATTGACAAATCAAATAAATAAAGATAGGTAGGTAGGTAGGTAGGTAGGTAGGTAGATAGGTAGATAGATAGATAGATAGATAGATAGATAGATAGATAGATATGAGAGAGAGAGAGAGAGAGAGAGAGAGAGAGAGAGAGAGAGAGAGAGAGACAGAGACAGAGAGACAGACACACAGAGAGAGATGATAGAGAGTTAGAGATGATAGAGATAGAGATGATACATATAGATATGGATGGAGAAAGAGAAAGAGAGAGATTAGATATACTAGATACATGGACAGATACAGACACACAGACACAGGAGGTGTATGCACTTTAACAGCATGAAGTTTAAAGGAAAAATGCAATTAACGGGCTCTGGAAAAGCAACTAAATCAAGCCCTCAAATCTGGAGAAGAAATCTCCAATACAAGTGTGTTCAATCAGAGAGAGGAGCTGCTGCAATTTCGAAAACTGGTACTCCAATAGAAATTATGTTTGGGGTTATGTTGAGTAATGCTTGGGTAATGGCACTATTTTATTCTGCTCAGGCTTAAATGACAGAATTTATTAGCACACACAGATTTTTTTGAGGGGGTGGGGAAATGGACAACATCCAAGGAAATGCTATTGGAAATTGAGAGCTAATGCCTAATTCTCCTGTTTTCAGGAGTTCTAAGTAATATTAACATGGGATCTCCTTGATATGTACAAATCTAAATACAAAAATACAGACCCAAGAAGGTAAAGGTTATTATTGCAAACATAAATGAGGGCTTGTAGTCATAAGCTAACCAATGACACAGAGATAGGGTGGGCTCTCCTTTTGTATTTAAGCAGAAGCAAATCAGGTTGACTTTGTTTCCTGCAATGGAGCAAAAGATCAGGTTCCAGGATTCCAGATCAAGAATTCTATGTTTCTAATAACATAGCATCTTACCTCTCTATTTGGTGCAAAGTAGAGCATTTAATAGCTTGTCCATTACAGAGTTCTTTTCAGTTTCTTCTTATACATTTCTAGAAAGTTACAGTTTAACTTTATCAGTTTCTAGTTGAAAGCAGCAACTCTCTTTTTCATGAAGTTGAGTTCAGAGAAGTTTGTTTTTAATGTTTGTCCTAGAAAACATCTCATCAGAAGACAATACAGCAGTGACTCACTCTTAAATAAATCCCTGTTGGGTTTAGGATTTGGGCTATTCTTCTGATTTATTTGCCTAACAGGTCTGGTACTTCCTATAGCTCTGATAGAGGGTTGCAACAAGCTAATATATTACTAGTGTGCTCTTTCCATTTTATTCTTTTGTCTCCCTCAAGGCCACAGCCATGAGAATTTCACTGGTTTCCAAGAAAAGAAATAACAGGACCTCTGCTGGCCAAATCTAGGGAGACTTATTTGAAAATGGGAGGTTAAAGAACAGATAATTAACCAGATCAGACCAGATCAATTTTCTCAAATAGAAGAGAGATAGACACTCAGATTTAATAACAATAGCAATAGCAGTTAGACATATACTGCTTTACAGTGCTTTACAGCCCTCTCTAAGCAGTTTACAGAGTCAGCCTATTGCCCCCAAAATCTGGGACCTCAGTTTACCCACCTTAGAAGGACAGAAGGCTGAGTCAACCTTGAGCCTGGTGAGATTTGAACTTCCAAATTGCAGGCAGCCAGAAGTCAGCAGAAGTAGCCAGCAGTACTGCACTCTAACCACTGTCCCATCGAGGCTCATAAAATGGACAATTTGGATTAAATTCCCTTAATTCATGGTTGCAGATCTCCAGACAAATGCATCTAATGGGCATAGGAAGGAAAGTTGCTAGCCATTTTAAGCTTTATAAGCAGCAAGAGGGAGGAGACTCCACAACTGATTGAATGTCATTTGTCTCATAGAATACAGAGTTGGAAAGGATCTTGGAGGTCATCTCATCCAAACCCCTGCATGAGCAAGAGACCCAATGCCATTTCATACAAATGGCTGTCCAGTCTCTTTTTGAAAGCCTCCAGTGATGGGCAGCCTCAACCTCTGAAGGCAAGTTGTCCACTGGTCGATTGTTCTCACGATTAGGAAATTTCTCCATATTTCTAGGTTGCCTCTCTCCTTGATTAGTCTCCATCGATTGGTTCTCCTTCAGGTGCTTTGGAAAATAGTTTGCTCCCTTCATCTTTGTGGCAGCTGTTAGATAGGTGGATCGGGTCACATAAGAGGCGAGACGCGAAAGTGAACAATCAGCTCTTTATTGTAGCTTCTGAACAAGGACAGTTAAAGTGTGCGAGCTGCTTGGCTTTATACAGCCGGCCGGCGGCTCGGCGGCCAATGGCAGCGCTTTGAATCTCCCGCGATCGGCTCGGCCAATCACGGTAGATTCTTAGCGCTCCAATCACAGTCATTTAGTGGACCAATCGGGATGCGGTCCTGGTGGACCATTCAGAATGCGAGTCTACAAGAATGTTAATACAGAACACCCCTCCCCTCATGGTTTCGTCCGACGCAGTGTCGTGACGTAGTCGCGCAGGTAGGTGGGGCTCTGAATCTGTCTAGCTGACCTGCGCGGTTCAGTCTGTGTGTGATCGTTGGCCGGTTCGGACGGGCTCTGTGTCGCTCTCAACTCCGTTGATGGAACCGCCTGGAAGGGTGAGCCGGGCCTGTCGCCGCAGCTCCTGCCCGGACTACCTGGTTCGGTCGAGTTGCGGTTCCTGTTGCTCTCGCTCGGTCTTTCCAGGCTGGTTGAGCTGGCTTGGCTGTACCTTCCAGGTGAAGATCCCATCTGCGACAGCTCGAGGTCTGCTGGTGAGTATGGCTGGTTTATTTGAACGCTTCTGTCTTCTGGTGGGGGGTGTTCGGCTTGCGTTGGGGGGTTTTCGGCTTGCGTTGGGGGGTGTGCCGTTGATGACTCCGGCCTTCCGTCGTTTACCGGCTTGGTTGTTGAGGCTTCTCCTCCCTCTCTGCTTTCCTTGGTTGTTGTTGCCGAGGCGTCGGGGGTGTTGGCGGCTAGTCTGGACCGTAGCTGGTCGATGTGCCGCTTCCAGCTCCTTCCGTCTGTCGTTTGGAGTCTGTATGATCGGGGCCTGGTTACTTGTGTTATTTGTGCAGGTACCCAGAGGGGGTCTCCCGTGAAGTTTTTCGCGTAGACCGTATCCCCGATGTTGAATGCCCGGTACCGGCTGGAGGAGTCCGGGGGTTTCTCTGGGTTGTAGATGGGGTGTAGGCGGTCCAGTGGAGACCTCAGTTTCCTTCCCATCAGTAACTCCGCTGGGCTCTTGTTCGTGGTCGTGCTCGGAATGATGTGCTGTATGAAGAGTACTTTGTTTATTTTTTCCCGGATGTCGCCGGTTTCGATTTTTTGGATGGCTTTTTTGTGTATTGGACCATCCGTTCCGCCCTATCGTTCGCCGCCGGGTGAGCTGTCGAGGTTAAGGCGTGTCGGATGCCTCGTTCAGCCAGGTATTTTTCAAATGCCAGTGCCGTGAACTGTGGCCCGTTGTCTGATACTATGACATCCGGTAGCCCGTGCGTTGCAAAGAGTCTGTTGAGCTTGTCGATGACTGCTTCTGTTGTTGTTGCCCTCATAGTGCTTACCTCCAGCCAGTTGGAGTAAGCATCTATGGTGATGAGGAATGTATGCCCCTTGGTTGGCCCGGCGAAGTCTATGTGTATTCGCGACCATGGTCCTCTCGGGGTTTCCCATTCCAGGACCGGGGTGGCGGGGGGGTTGGCTCTCGACTCTTGGCACCTGCTGCAGCCAGCGACCCATGTCTCGATTTGTTTGTCCATCCCTGGCCACCAAGCTTAGCTTCTGGCCAGGGCTTTCATCTTGACAACCCCCGGGTGTCCCTCATGCAGCATTGCCAACACTCTATTTTGTAGCGCTTCCGGTATGACTACCCGGTCGCCCCAGAGTATGCACCCCCTTTGTGAGACCACCTCAGTTTGGCGGTTTTGGAAGGCTTTGAATTGCTCGCCGCCGTCGTTTTCTGGCCACCCCCGCTCTACCCAGCTCAATACCCGCGCCAGCAGTTTGTCTTTATTTGTTTCATGGGCAATGTCTGGCGCGGTTAAGAGTGGGCTGGGTAGGGTCTCGATTTGCAGGGTCATCGTTGTGGGCGCTGGGTCATTGTCTAGGTCAGGTAGTGGTGACCGGCTTAGTGCGTCAGCGTGCGGAATGTTCTTGCCGGGCCGGTGTGACAGTTCGTATGAGTATGCGGCAAGGAACTCGGACCACCGCGTCATCCGGGGTGACAGGATGTTCGGGGTGGCCTTGTTCCCTGCGAGTATCCCGAGCAGGGGCTTGTGGTCCGTTATGATCAAAAAGTTCCTACCGTAAAGGTACTCGTGGAACCTTTTCACTCCGGCGACGATGGTGAGGGCTTCTTTGTCCAGTTGACTGTAATTTCTTTCCGGCTTGGCCAGCGTTCGGGAGAAGGAGGCGATGGGTGCTTCCTTCCCGTCGGGTAGGGTGTGGCTGAGGACTGCTCCGATGCCGAAAGGTGATGCGTCGCACGTTACCGTGAGCAGGAGGGTCTCGCTATACTGGATCAGGACTGCGTCCGATGTCAGCAGGTTTTTTGTTCGTTGGAACGCAGTCTCCTCCCGCTTCCCCCAGGTCCAGGAGGCCGCTTTATCGAGTAGCCGGTGTAGGGGTTCCGCCACGGTCGCCTTTTGGGGTAGGAAAACATTGTAAAAATTAAGCAGTCCCAAAAATGCCTGTAGTTCCGCCTTGTTTGTTGGTGTGGGGGCTTCCTTGATGGCTCTGAGTTTCTTCCCAGTTGGGTGTATTCCGTGCCAGTCCAGGAGGTACCCCAGGAACTCGACCCTCTTGGTGTGGAGTTGGCATTTGTTTCTTTTGACTTTAAGGCTGGCGTCTTGAATTTGTTAAGCACCACCCTTAAACGGGTCTCCAATTGTTCTCTGTTGGCGGCTGCGATCAGCACATCATCGAAGTAGGGGACCACCCCTTTTATTCCCTGGAGGAGCCTTTCCATGAGGCTTTGGAAGACTCCTGGAGCGACGCTGACTCCAAATTGGAGTCGGTTGCACCGAAAGGCCCCCCGGTGTGTAACAATCGTTTGCGCTTCAGCTGTCTCCGCATCGACCGGCAATTGCTGGTACGCTTGTGCCAAGTCGAGTTTTGCGAAGACCCGGCCTCCCCCCAGTGAGTGCAGAAGGTGCTGTACTACTGGGACTGGGTAGGCGCTTTGCTGCAGCGCGTGATTGAGGGTGGCCTTGTAGTCCCCGCAAATTCTTATGGAGCCATCAGGCTTGATGGGGGTGATTATGGGCATTTCCCAATGGGCATGGTCGATGGGCTCTAGTACCCCTTGCGCGACGAGCTTGTCTAGTTGCTCATCGATTTTCGGCTTGAGCGCAAAAGGCACTCGCCGGGGTTTGAGACGGATTGGGGCGATGTTAGGGTTAAGGTTGAAAGATATAGGGGGCCCTCGGTACTTGCCTAGCGAGTTGTCGAAGACCTCCTGGAATTCTTTTATGAGAGTCGCTTCCCAGTCGGCCTCATCTGTGTGATGGATGCCCGTCACCTCGATGCCCAGCGGGGCAAACCATTGCAGGCCGAGTAAGCTGGGGCGGTCCCAGTCCACGATTGTGAGTGGCGAGATGTCAGTGTGGTTCTTGAATGTGACCTTAAAGTGCCCGATGCCGGCCACAGGGATGCGGTTTCCCTGATAGTCTTTCAGGACTAGCTTCTGGTCGTCTAGTTCATTGCGGCGGATGGTCAGGACTAGGCGCTTGATTGTGCGCCAAGAAACCATTGAGAGGTAGGACCCGGAGTCCACTTCCATCTCGCAGGGCTGGTCCTCGATGCACAGGGCCATGTGTACCTTTCGGGCATCCATGGTTGACGAATGGCCGATGACGACCATCTGGTGGGTTTCCTCGTGCCGCTGTGCTTCGCTGAGTCGTCTGCTGCGTCTGTCGCGGTTCCACCGGCTCTTGGTCAGGCGGTCTCGGTGCCTGGGGGGAGTGCCGTCTCGTCGTCGTGGGCTGTTTCCTCGTCGCTGCGGGCTGTAGCTCTTTTTGTTCCGGCACACCTTGGCAATGTGCCCCCGCTTCTCGCAATGCCTGCAGATGGCATCGAGAAAATGGCATTCGGAGCGGGGGTGATCACCGCCACAGCCGGCGCAATGGAAACCCGACTTACGTCCCCTGCGATCCTGGCAGTCGCGCTCGGTCTACACTTGGTGGATTTCCTCATCTTCGTCCTTGGTGTCAGATTGGGGTTCGAAGTCGCCATGATGCATGGTCATTTCTCGACGGCTGGTTTCCCCGGGCTTCGCGGTGGCTGGGGTCGCGTCGTTGGTCGGTGACCATTCAGTCGTGTTGGCTTGCCTCATCCGGGCTGCTGACTGGCGGGTGGCCTCGGTGGCGGTAGCCTCGGCGAGGGCGTCGGCGAGGGAGATGTTGCCCTTGGCCATCAGCCGGCTCTGCAGCACGGGGTCTCGGAGTCTGAGGACGACTCAGTCCCGAAGCGCCTGGTCCAGGTCGGGGAATTCGCAGGGGCCTCCCAGGTTCCGCAGCTGGGCCACGAAGTCGCCGATGGTCTCACCTTCGCGCTGATCTCGGCGATAGAAGTCGTGCCTACGAATGAGGATGGGCACGGTAGGGGCGTAATGGCGGCGCAAGATGGGCTCGAGGTCAGCCCAGTCCATCTCCTTGACGTCGGTGGGCTTCGCCAGCGCCTTGGCCATTTTGAACACCGCGGGCCCGCAGTGTGTTAGGAATACTGCCCGTTTCCTCTGGCCGTTGGCGTCCTTGAGGTTGCTGCACTCCAGGAACATCTGGAAGCGGTCGATGTAAGACTCCCAGTCTTCAGTTGCTGGGTCGAACGGAGCGGGTGGCAGGGTGCTGGCCATCTTGTAGGGCGCTGATCACCGTTTGCCACGTGCTAGTTGGTCCTCGCCTCACGATCCCACCTTCGTCGCCAGTGTTAGATCAGTGGATCGGGTCACATAAGAGGCGAGACGCGAAAGTGAACAATCAGCTCTTTATTGTAGCTTCTGAACAAGGACAGTTAAAGTGTGCAAGCCGCTTGGCTTTATACAGCCGGCCGGCAGCTCGGCGGCCAATGGCAGCGCTTTTAATCTCCCGCGATCAGCTCAGCCAATCGCGGTAGATTCTTAGCGCTCCAATCACAGTCATTTAGTGGACCAATCGGGATGCGGTCCTGGTGGACCAATCAGAATGTGAGTCTACAAGAATGTTAATACAGAACAGCAGCCTCTCAAGTCATTGGTTCTTTCCTAATCCTTCTTTTCATTAGACTAGACATACCCAATTCCTGCAACTGTTCTTCATATGTGTTAGCCTCCATCCTCTTAAAATCTTTGTTGCTCTTCTCTGCACTCTTTCCAGAGTCTCAACAACATTTTAATATTGTGGTGACCAAAACTGGATACAGAATTCACTCTTCAGTTAGTTAGAACATAGACTCATAAAGAAACCTCAGAGGTCTTCTCAAGCAGGGGTCGGATCCAAATTTCTTAACAACTGGTTCTGTGGGTATGGGTTAATTTGTGGGTGTGGCTTGGTGGTCATGTGATTGGGTGGGATGTGGCTTGCTGGCTGGCCGTGGCTTACTGGTCACGTGACTGGCTGGGCATGGCTTGCTGGTCATGTGACTGTGTGTCACTCACAGTCAAGGGGTGCCTCGCCTGGCCCCTCCCCTCCCAGCCATTCCTTGTTACACCCACTCAACTTATCTTTAGTTCTGTAAAAATGTTGTTCACCTTTTTTGACTTTGTTTATTGACTTTATTCTTTGTAGAGTTGTAATTGCAGGAAGGTCATTATCTTGATGGCAAACCTCAGATAAGGACAAATGCAAATACAACTCAGGCAAACAAAATCACTAATGCAAAGAAGGATTCGAGAGAGGAAGTAAACATGTGTTAGACTTTAACTAGAGATAATTAATTGTGTTAATTACTATGCTAGACAGTAACGAAGGTTGAGCAACAACCAAAGTTAACCAGTGTTAGAGGATTACTAAAAATGTGTATAAATACAAGACTAGACTCCAATAAAGTCATCATGATTCATTTGATCATGATCAAACACCTTGACTGCCTCGTCATTGCAACAAGTGCGCATGAACAGGGACCCTCTTACTTCGTCCGGCAAGGATTTGGTGCACCTTCAACCCTTTGTGGTTTCTTCAACCTTTTGGTTTCTGTAAGTATGGGGTCTTCGCTTTCTGAGGAACAAAGGAAGCATGTAGATGAATTAGGCTATTTGTTGAAAAAATAATAATACTGAGGTACCAGACAAAAATCTCTTAAGGCTGGTCCAGGAGATTGCAACTCAGTGCTTATGGTATCCAAAAGAGGGGTCTTTAAAATTAACTGATTGGGAACGTATAGGGAAAAACATTGCATACTGAACCTAGAGCAAAAATAGAAGTTTTGCAGATGTGGCATTTATGTAAGCATGCAATTGAAAAATTTGGTCACAATGAACTTTCTCTTTTAACACCTCCACCTTCACATTATACTAATGTTGTCATTTATCCTCCTTCTTCACCTGAATATATGTCTTCAATTCCCTCAGTTGCAGATACAGGGCAAAAACCTCCTGACTCTATTGTTCAGTCTTCTTTTCAGAAAATAGTTGAGGCTTGTGAAAAAGATGCCTCTGTCTCAGGAACAGAACTTGCAGAATTAGTGTCTGTTTGTCCAGTACAATATCATCCTGGTCAGGGGCCACAGCTTGGACTGCAAGTAGCAGAATGGGAGGGTCTGCCTTATCAGATCTTAGGAGAGTTAAAAAAGGTAGGTACAGACTAGTGGAAATTTTACAAGAGGACTTGTAGAAGGAATAAAAAATGGTTATACAATGATTCCTGAAGATTGGAAGCAAATATTACCTGACTGCTCCAGCAGTCTATCTCACTGCTCCCAAGCCACAGCTGGTAGCGCTGGGATTGATTTAATCACTCAAGAGGAAATTGAGTTTAAAATTCCTTTGGAAGTTAAAATAGTTCCATCTCAATTTAAAGGTTTTCTTCCTTCAGGATTAGTTGGCTTAATTTTGCCTCGTTCTTCTGTGCACAAAAAGGGCTGTTTTGTTGTGCCTGGTGTAATAGATTCAGATTACACTGGTATCATTATGATTCAGATTTGGGTGAATCTTCCTCAAGTTCTTCCTTGTATTCTTCTGTTGTTCAATTGTTTCTTCTTCTATATGAAAATCCATCTCCTGGTATAGGTAATTGTGTGGATGCAGGATTTGGATCAACTTCTTTATCTGTAGGTTTACTTCATCAGCTGAACTCCTCTCTCTTCTTAAATAAACAACCATTTCAAGGGTTATTGAATACTGGAGCAGATGTTACTGTCATCTCTTTACAATGGCCAGTACAGTGGCAAAAATGACAGTTTCTTAATTGTGGGAATAGGAGGTTGTACAGCTGCTTGGCAGAGTGTTTAAGAAATTAATGTTACAAAATCTGTTGGTAAGTTCTTTTTTCCTACAACCATACATTCTAGATATTCATACTAATATTTGGGCCATGATATCCTTTCTCTTCTTAATGCTCATTCGATTCTTGATGATGGCTCTTCTTCTTAAATGGCTCTGTTCTATGCAGGTTTGGGTGGAACAATGGCCATTATCAAGAGAAAAACTTGCTGCTTTACAACAATTGGTTCAAGAATAATTGGCTGCTGGTCATATAGAATTTTCTACTAGTTTTGGAATACTCCTGTTTTTGTTATAAAAAAGAAAAATGGGAAATGGCATTTCCTTCATGATTTAAGAGAAGTTTTTAATAATAGCATGCCCACAAAATGATATCATTGGTGAGTGTTGCCTCAGGGAATGCTTAATTCCCCTACACTTTGTCAATATTTCGTGGATAATGCTCTTCAACCCTTTCGGAATAAATTTCCTTCCTATTTAGTCTATCATTATATGGATGATATATTTATAGCAGCTCCAGATTTTGATGAATCAAAGTTGTTAAAAGAGTTAACAGATATTGTGGCAGAACAAGCATTGTACATAGCCTCAGACAAAATTCAAAAGGTAGAACCTTATACCTACTTAGGACATAGAATGTCGCATAATTGCTCCATTCCAATTCTTCCTGAATTACAAGTACAGAAACCATATACTTTAGTACAATGGCAAAAATTACTTGGCATTATTAATTGGGCACACTCATTCTTCTACATTACAACTGGTGATATGTTGCCTTTATTTCAGTCTTTGAAGGGAGCACAATCATCAGGAGATCTAGTTGTATTAACTGATCTTCAAAGAACATGCCTTCAAGAAATATTGAATAAGTTTAAGTATCGACATGTGGACAGGATAACATCCTTAACAATAGGACTTTGTTTAGCTATTCTTCCTACTGCACCTTACCCATGGGATGTCTTTATTCTAATGCCTCTCCACAAGCAGTCAACATTCATGAATGGATTAATTTGTCAGCTACTCCACCTAGAAACATTTATCCTTATAAGTCAGCATTAAAGGATTTGATTATTAAAGGTCGTAAAAGAGTCTTACATCTTACAAGGCAGGATCTCATTAGTATAGCTTTCACTCGTACTAAAGTTGAACATGAGCATTTGATGATGATTTCAGAATCATATCAGATAGCCTTTTCTCAATATGTGGGAAACTTATTGTATTCTTTACCCAAGGATCCTAGAATAGTGGTTACTACTACTTTAAATCTGGCTTTTTCTTCCATTTTTGTGCAAAATCCCATTTCTAAAGTTCTTAAAGTTTTTACTGATGGCTCACCTACAAGAGGTGTGGTCGTCTGGCAGATTCAACAACAATGGTATTCTAAATTTACTGCCACTCAACTTCAGCTCGACGTGCTGAGCTGGCTGCTGTGATTTTAGCTTTACAATTGTTCAGTGACCAACCTATTAACTTGATTGTTAATACTCAATATGTGTATTTAGATATGCAATCTCTGCATTTTTCTTATTGTGCTCTTTCTTTGGATAATAATTTGTTATTCTTGTTTTTATCTTTAAAGAATAGTTTGGAAACTCGCTTGTATTCTTTGTATGTAGAACACATTCAAAGTCATACTCTCTTTACTAATGCCTTGACTGAAGGAAATCAGAAGGCAGATGAATCCTTAAAGGATGTTGCATCTTTGTTTGTTGATCCTGTTGATAGTTGTTGTGGATCGAAGTAATGAGAGGCTTAGACCAGAGCATAAGTGGAACAAGCTTTATTCAGGGAATAAAGGGTCATCGCGTCTGCTTACTAACAGGCAGACCTGGCTAGCGAACGACAACTGGCTCAGCCCGACAGCCGGCTTTTATAGCCGACTGTCAAACGGAGCCAGCCAATGGGAGCTGCTCGTGCTCCTGCTTAAAGAACGGACCTGGTTGGAAACCCCAACCGGTCCCCAAGACATAACACCCCTTCCCCCTAGATGGGAACACGTATAGTCCTTGAGATACGCTGGTGGTCTGTGTTGGCGACCGGAGCGACGTAACTTGGGAGAGTCATTGGGTGATGACAAGTTCATGGAGTCCTGGTCAGAGTACATAGGGTGGCAAGCTTGGCTCGGTGCAGGATCTGGACCCCGGGGAAAGTCTCTGCCTTCGGGCTGGGTTGGAGAATAGTCTTTGCCCGAATGGCGGATGCCATCGCTGGGGGGAAACGGTGGCGTCTCCGGCTGGCAGTCCCGGTCTACTGCCTGCTCCCTCTGCTCCATTGGAGGCGGCTGGTCTCCCTGGGAGTTCTCGGCTGGACCTGGGTGCTGAACCTGAGGGCTGTCCGGTGGAGACGGATCTGGGGTGGTCAGGCTGCTTCGGCGTCTCCACAGCTGGTCCAGGTGCCTCCGCCATACACGACCATCTTCTAGCTGGACCCGATAAGATCTCGGACCTGTGACAGCTACGACCTTCCCCGGCACCCACAGTGGGTCCCCCGCATAGTTCCTGGCAAACACCAGGTCCTGTAATGCGAAATCCCTGGCCAGACTATCAGACCCCAAAGGGGTGCCCAGGCAGTAGTGGGGGTGTAGCCTGTCTAAAGTGGTCCTCAGGCGTCTCCCCATTAGCAGTTCGGCTGGGGATTTGTTCGTAACCGTGCACGGTGTGGTATGCTGGCTCAGGAGGAAACGAGACAATTTAGAGTGCCAGTCCTCTTGGCCGAACCGGGCCAGAGCCTCCTTAGCTGATCTGACTGCCCTCTCTGCCAGCCCGTTGCTAGAAGGGTGAAAGGGGGCCGTGAGGACGTGTCTGATGCCTAGATTGGTGACATACCTGCTAAATTCACTTGAAGTGAACTGGGGGCCGTTGTCGGAGACCAGGGTGTCAGGAAGTCCATGAGTCACGAAAAAACGAGTCAGTGCTTTGGCAACTGCTTGAGTGGTGGTCATCGGAAGTAATGCTACATCGATCCACTTAGAGTATGAGTCTACGACCACTAAGAAGGTCTTGCCTTGCATTGGCCCGGCTAGGTCGATGTGAAGCCTTGACCATGGGGCATTGGCACTTTCCCACCTGGTGGGAGTGGCGGCTGGCGGGGCTGCTCTGGATTCCTGACAGGGACGACACGAGCTTACCCACTTGGCGATCTGGTCGTCCATGCCTGGCCACCAGACGTAACTGCGAGCCAACGCCTTCATCCGCACGATGCCTGGGTGGCCCTCGTGCAGCACCTTCAGGATGGAAGTGCGCAGGGTGGTTGGGATGACGACTCTGGTACCCCACAACAGGCATCCCTGAAGCTTGGATAGCTCCTGCTGGCAAGTTTTAAATGGGGTGAAATCAACTGAATAGTTAGTTTCTGGCCACCCCCTCCCCACCCAGTCCAGAACCTGGGCGATTGTTTTGTCCGCTTTTGAATGGGCAGCGATGTCATCGGCAGTCACTGGCAGTTTGAGCTCGTTGATCTCGAAAATAGCATGTACGGGAGCTGGGTCCTCGACTGGTGTTGGCAAGGGGCAGCGGCTGAGGGCATCTGCATGGCTCAGATTTTTCCCAGGACGATAGACCAGTTTGTACGAGTAAGCCGCCAGGAACAAGGTCCATCTGGTCATCCTGGGGGACAACACCTGGTGGGGGTTGCTTGTCCCCGGATAACAGGCCCAGAAGAGGCTTGTGGTCTGTTACTAGTTCGAAATGGTGTCCGAACAGAAATTCGTGGAATTTTTTGACTGCTGCTACTGCAGCCAGTGCCTCCTTATCAATTTGGCCGTAATTACGCTCAGTCGCCGAGAGGGTTCGTGAAAAGAAGGCAATTGGAGCTTCGGAGCCATTGGGAAGTCTGTGGCTTAAGACAGCTCCTATCCCAAAAGGGGATGCGTCTGCAGCAAATACGAGGGGGAGGCGCTGGTCAAATTGAATTAAGACAGCCTCAGAGGTGAGTAGGGACTTTACTGCTTCGAATGCATGGTTTTCCTTATGTCCCCAATGCCATGGTGAGTTTTTATCTAAAAGCCTGTGCAGTGGTTCCGCGACTGAGGCTTTGTGTGGGAGGAACGAAGCATAGAAGTTCAATAAACCCAGGAAGGCTTGCAACTCGGCTTTGTTGGTGGGCGTGGGCGCCTCATGGATTGCTTTGACTTTAGATTCCACCGGGTGGATGCCTGAGGCATCTAGCCTGTATCCTAGAAAGTCCACCTGTCTAGTGGCGATGGCACACTTCTCCCATTTTAGTTTGAGGCCATGCTGCCTGAACTTCTCTAACACTGCTCTGACCCTCTGGATGAGCTGGGGTCTGTCTCTGGCTGAGACCAAAATGTCATCGAAGTATGGCACTACACCAGGGAGGCCTTGGAGTATACGCTCCACCAGCGATTGAAAAATAACTGGGGCTACACTTACGCCAAACTGGAGACGTTTACACCTGAATGCTCCTCTGTGTGTTACTATTGTCTGCAAGTCAGCTGTTTGATTGTCAACAGGAAACTGTTGGTACGCTTGTGACATGTCCAGTTTGGCGAAAATGTTGCCGGGTTCAAATGTGTGCAATAGGTGCTGAATAACTGGAACAGGATATGCGCTAACCTGTAAATAACGGTTTATTGATGTCTTGTAATCAGCACAAATTCTCAAATTACCGTCTTTTTTAAGTGGGGTGACTATGGGGGTCTCCCATTTGGCGAAATCAGTGGGTTCAATCACCCCCTGTTCGAGGAGTTTGTCTAATTCCGCGTCCAATTTTGGGCGGATGGCAAATGGTACCCTACGTGGTTTTAGGTGGATGGGAGTTGCCTGGGGGTCTACTGAGAAGGAAATGGGCATGCCATTATAACAGCCTAACTTGCTACTAAAAACGTCAGCGTAGTCTGAGAATAAGGAGTCAGTATCGGAAGTTGAAACAGCATGGACCCCCGTTACACTAAGGCCAAGAGAGGGGAACCAATCCAACCCCAAAAGACTAGGGAGGGCACCGTTAACAACCACCAAAGGCAGATGGCCTTTAAAGGTTTTGAATTGGACTAGGAACTTGCCTTTCCCGAGGACAGGGATGTTCTTTCCTTGGTAGTCTCTCAGGGTGAGGTTGCACCTTTGTAGTTGCTTTCTAGCCAGCCTGGGCTGGATCTTCTTAAGCGTGTCCCAGGAGATGATTGAAAGCGCTGACCCCGTGTCCACCTCCATGCGGCAGGGTTTACCTTCTAAGGAGACAGAAAGTGTTATTTTATTGGGGGTATGAAACGTGTGATTAGCGTGGTAGCAAGTATAGCAGCTCTCTACTTGCCTTTGGGAACCAGGAGAAGGAGGAGATTTTTGTGGAAAAATGCGCGCTGCTTGGCAGACTCTTGCGAGGTGGCCTTTCTTGTGACAGTTGTGGCAGCTGGCGTTTTTGAACCTGCAAGATGCCCGGGCATGGGAACCTCCACAGGTCAGGCACAGAAGAGTCTGTTTCGGGCCGCTGTTGTTTCTCTGCCTGGTTCCTACCTGTGACTGTCTCACCGGCTTGAGGCGATGGACGTCAGAGTATTCAGTAGGGTCATCTTCGCTCACCACTTCTTCAGAGTGTATGGAGGAAGTGCTGGGCTTGGGTGCGGTGCCCTGGATCTCAGCTGCGGACTGGGCTGAGAGTTCAGCAGCTAAAGGTTCCTCAACGGCCTGGGGCAGGTTCAAATCTTTCTTGGCCAACAGCCGTCTTTGGAGCCTAAGATCTCTTACCCCACAGACGAGTTGATCGAGCAGCATGTCGTCCAGATAGTTCTTAAACTCACAGTGAAGAGCTGCTGTCCTCAGGGCGGCCATGTATTGGTTGAAGGTTTCCCCCTCGGCTTGCTTCTTCATTCTGAATGCAAAACGTCTGGCGATCTGGGATGGTTTCGGTGAATAGTGGTTGGAAAGTGTTTCCAACAGCTCAGACCATGGAACGTTCTTGATCTCTCGAGGTGCCAATAGTGCTGTGGCGGTATCGTAGACTGCAGCCCCGCAGTAGCTGAGGAAGTAGGATTTCTTCCTCTGCTCTGTAGCATCAGCCAATCCGATGGCATCGATAAAGTGGTTGAAGCGATTCCTGTACGAATCCCATTTTTCTTCATCAGGTTTGAACGGTGGGAATGCCGAATTGACATTCATTATGGATCACTCAGTCTCTTGGCAGACTGGTTTGTCTCACTGGGTGTGCGTGGCCCTGTCTTATTGCTAACTGGGAGCGTTGGCGGCTGTGGCTGCAGCGCCCTTAACTTGCTCAGTGACTCCAGCCTCGAGGAGGCAGTTCGTATTTTGCACTCTCTGCGAGCATTTGGCGGCTGTGGCTACAGCGCCGTAACTGACAGTAGTTCAAATTTCGCGCTCCCTAGAGAGCGTTGGCGACTGGGCTACAGTGCCGAACTTTGCTTGAGTGGCTGAATTCAAACGACAGCGGTTTGAATTTGGCGCTCCTTTGCGAGCGCGGGTGGCTGCGGCTTCAGCGCCCGACTATCACTTGCTGTAGCATTCTAATTCGAGCGGCTACAACGCTCGTGACTTTCTCTCTGGGGCGGCAGCGATCTGAGCCTGAGCTCCTTGTGAGCGATACGGCTGTGATTCAGCGCTTGTTATTTCATGACTTCAGCTCTCTTTGAGTGCTTCTGGCTAGCCTTCCGATCCCATCCTCGTCGCCAGTGTTGTGGATCGAAGTAATGAGAGGCTTAGACCAGAGCATAAGTGGAACAAGCTTTATTCAGGGAATAAAGGGTCGTCGCGTCTGCTTACTAACAGGCAGACCTGGCTAGCGAACAACAACTGGCTCAGCCCGACAGCCGGCTTTTATAGCTGACTTTCAAACGGAGCCAGCCAATGGGAGCTGCTCATGCTCCCGCTTAAAGAACGGACCTGGTTGGAAACCCCAACCGGTCCCCAAGACATAACAATAGTCATTTTGCTAAATCGTTTGCAAAGCAATTTAAAATTTCATTATCTCAAGCCCGGGATATTGTCCATGCTTGTCCAGCTTGTCAGCAACTGGAAGTTCCTTTTCCAGTGGGTGTCAGCCCACGAGGAACCCAAACTAATCAAATTTGGCAAATGGATGTAACTCAATTTTCAACTTTTAAGCCATACTGTTATCTTCACACGTCTATTGACACTCATTCACATTTCCTTTGGGTTACTATTTTAAAACGTGAACGTATTCAGATGTTATTTCTCATTGCCTATCCTCTTTTGCTGTAATGGGTTGGCCTTCTAAGTTGAAAACTGATAATGGCTCAGCTTATATTAGTAAGGAATTTCAAACCTTTTGTCAGAAATGGAATATTACTTTAGTGCACGGCATTCCTTACAACTCTCAGGGTCAAGCTATAGTTGAGCGAGCTCATCGTACCTTTAAGGCATTGCTTCAGAAACAATTACAAACTGAGTCTGGCCCTTACCATCTGCAAAAGATTCAAAATCTCATTGCTGTAGCATTATATACTTGGAATTATTCAACCTTTTTAGATTCTCTTGCAGACTCACCTGTTAATTTGTATTTTCAAACTACTGAATCTTTAGCAAGGCCTTTGGTAAATTATTGCCAAGCTCCAGATCCAACCTGGAAAGGCCTTACACTGCTGATCACCTGGGGTTGTGGTTATGCTGCCATGGAAGATCCTTCTACTGGACAAGCAGTGTGGGTTCCAGCACACTGTGTTCATCCATATCATGGCATGGCATCAGGGCCTTCATAACCCGATTCCGGATTTCAATCTTCATCTGAACACAGAAGTTTGGCTTCCAAGGTCGAAGCGCCCGCAATCCATCACTTGGGGCCAGGTTAAATCTACTACATATCAAGCTCAACAACAACTGCAACAGGCCTCATTACCTCAGACTCCTGAAAACCTTGTTGCTGCTGTTTTTGCTATTATTACTGCTAATTCTGTTATAATTTTACTTTGCATTTTCTTGTTTATGGTTAATGGTGTTTCTGCTCAAAATGACACTTCTGTGGTTCATCTTAACCCTAATTTGTGGGTTCGTCATGCCCAATACATGTTTATGACCCATGGCACAAATATTACTTTATACTATGAGCCCAATGGCATTTGGTCAAATTTCTTTTACCCCTAACTTGATCATGTCTTCTACATTTATAGTCTCACAACTACAATCTATTTCACACTCCTGGCTATTTTCTAAACCCCCTATGCAATTGAATTCTGTCCATTGGCATTACTTGAAAGTTAGTCAATTTACAAGGGGTCTGTGTTTCTGTTGTCACACTAAACACACTTGCCTTCATAATTGGTCTGATTATGATGCTGCTCAGCACATATTAAAAAAGCTAGGGAATTATAGTTATTGTTCTAATTACTATTGGTTGTTAGGTACCTTTAATTCTTCTTTGTATGGACTTAATATAGTGCCTGATATGTATCCTGACAATTTTCCTATTTTTAATGCCTCCGATCAACTAATAATGTGGTTCTTCTTTTTTGATAAATATGCTACCAATGTTCATCCTCAGAATTTTTCATTCTTTGAATAAAAATATTGAGGATGAGCTTGTCAATTTACAATCCTACTTTCAAAATAATATCCATGCTCAGTACTCACTTTTGAGTGGCTAACCAATTGGCTCCCTGATTGGTCTTGTCTCAGACAGTTTTTCTTTTATGTTATAATTATTATTATTGTATTAATTGTAACCTGTTGTTTTATTCAATGTATTCTAAATTTATTTGCATTGTTTTGTCCTGCTTTCCTCTCTCTTAATCCTCTACAATTGAGATACATTCATAAATCTTTGAATCCTCCATTTAAAATAAAAAAATGAAGATATGTAGAGTTGTAATTGCAGGAAGGTCATTATCTTGATGGCAAACCTCAGATAAGGACAAAAGCAAATACAACTCAGGCAAACAAAATCACTAATGCAAAGAAGGATTAGAGAGAGAGGAAGTACACATGTGTTAGACTTTAACTAGAGATAATTAATTGTGTTAATTACTTTGCTAGACAGTAACAAAGGTTGAGCAACAGCCAAAGTTAACCAATGTTAGAGGATTACTAAAAATGTGTATAAATACAAGACTAGACTCCAATAAAGTCATCATGATTCAATTGATCATGATCAAACACCTTGACTGCCTCGTCATTGCAACAATTCTTCCTCTTTCTTTCTCTATTTCTTTTTCTCCCTCTTTCTTACTTGCTCTTTCTTTCTTCTCTTCTCTTCTTTCCCCCCCCCTCTCTCTCCCTCACACACACACACACACCTGGTCTAGGATAAACTGAATGATCTAGCAAACTCAACAGTGGGCAGCAGGAAAAGGAAAAAATGCAGGGCAGGGTGGTGGCTGCAGCCGGGTTTTGAGCACCCCCCCAGCTCTCCCAAAGTACCTCCACATGTGGCAGTGGCTGTAGCAGGACTTTGAGCACCTTTCCCAGCCCTGCCAAAGTATCTCCACGTGCAATGGCAGGCTTTGAACACCCCCTGGCCCTCCCAATGTACCTCCATGTGCAGCGGCAGCTGCAGCAGGGCTTTGGGAACACACACACACTAGACCTCCCAAAGTACCTCCACATATCGCAGTGGCTGCACAGAACCTAGAGCACTCCCCCCAGCCCTCCCCAAACACCTCAATGGGTGGCAGAGGTGGCGGACCTGGTTCTGGCTGCCTCTCATAAGCAGTGCCATCACTGCCTCTACCCACTTCCTTTCATTTTGCCCCAGGAAGAAGTGGATGGAGGCAGCAGACAGCTCTGCTTACAGGAGGCAGCTGGATCTGCCGCCCTACTGGTCGGAGCACTGCCACTGCAACTCACTGCTCCACAGCTTCCACTTGGTAGGGAGAACTGGGAGAGCACCTCATGGCAACTTAGCCAGCCAGCCAGCCAAGCCCAGGGATGGGGAGGGGCAAGTAGGTAGGTCCCAGCCAGTGCTGCCAGCATGATGGGGCCACACTGGTGGGAAGCCAGCCAGCTGAGCCCGGGTATGGCGGGGCAGGTAGGTAGGTTGGGAGAGACTCGGGGAGTCCCGGAGATGACTGCACAAGGCTCAGGGAGTCCTGGAGATGATTGGGTAAGGCTCAGGCAGGCCTGGGGACAGTGAGAGAAAGCATGACTTGCAGGCTTCCCTGTGAACAGGCGGATCAGGGATGCTCAGCTGGAAGGAACAATGGAGAGGCTCATGTTGGATCTGGGCTGCTTCTCTCATCTGCTCTTGCTGGGAGAGCCTCTCCCAGCAGAGCAAGAACCTTGAAAGTCACCCTCCCCTCGGGAATTGGCTCCTGCACAGCAGAGAGAAACAGGATTCAACCAGGCTGCTTCTCTGCTGTGGAGGAGCCATTTCCTGAAGGGAGAGGGACTTGCAAGCTTTTTGCTCTGCTGCAGCGAAAGGCAGGCAGCAATGACTGGCCTGGCGGGCAGGCAAAAGCAGGCTGCAGGCATGTCGCGCATGCACACAATGTTGTGCATGTGCAATAGGGGCTGACTTGGCAGGGATCGGAGAAGCAAGGCAGATGGGGCAGAGCCAGAGGCCAAATTTACTGGTTCTCTGAACCACCGGGAATTGTAACAACTGGTTCTACCAAACTGGTGTGATCCAGTAGAATCCCACCCATGTTCTCAAGGCAAGAGGGCTTATACCAGAGGTTTTCAAACTTGACACCTTTAAGACTTGTGGACTTCAACTCCCAGAATTCCTCCTCCAATCATGTCAGTTCAGGAATTCTGGGAGTGAAGTCCACAAGTCTTAAATTTGCCAAGTTTGAAGATCCTTGGCTTTTACCATTCTGGTCAAATGATCATCCAATCTAAGATTGTGAATTATAAGATCCCTTCAATCTGTACTGCAAACAAACTGACCAGATTATGGCCAAATACACATCAGTGAGATCAGGATAGTGAAGTTAAGAGGAGTATCTAATGGCTTCCTTGAATTAAACAAGAATCTAAAGATGGATTTGATTGAGATATTACATTCCCAAAGTCTCCTTGCTTTTCAGGAGTTCTGTTTATCCAAATCAGGATTGATTTACCCCCTTTTATACCTGAGTTCACAAAGTGTGTATACAGATTGCCTTTGAGGCACATGGAATACATTGGTTTATCCTAACTGACTTTATTTATTTAATGGATTTATATGACCATTCATCTCACCTAGGTGATTCAAATGCCATTTTCTTCTACCAATCAGCATTCCTGGAAACTAGTTGATTTATAGCTGGGACAGTAGTTTGTTTTCTCTGGGAAGATTTATTTGGTGAAGGACTCTTGATGGTCAACCTCAGCGTGAAGCAACAAGCTGAATTGAGAAGGCTGTTAATGATAATTTAAAGGTCCACCTAACAGCAAACGTAGTAGTGAGACAGATGCAACTCTTCATACATTGCAATGTTTCTTCCCATAGAAAACACTGTTACTGGTCTCCCCCACCAAAAAAAAAAATTGGAGAAAAAAGAGAATACCTACACTGTTATAAGCAATAATTGTTCTCTAGGTATAAATTCCCTTTGGGTCAATAAAATCCACAAAAAATGACTTTTTTGCTCCATCAATGTCCTCACCCATACTAGCAATGCAATTGGACATGAAGTCATGACTAACTGGTCTGCTTGATTTTCATGGAGCACAAATTTGGATCCCGTGCCTGGTTAGCAAATGAGTTTCTCAGTGACATTTCTGTTATCTCTAATTGGGTCACTGGAGTGTGATCAGGAGAAAGGCACTTAGTTCTGACTCTGAGGAATGAGAAGTAAGGAAGCTTGGGATTCACAGAGGATAAAGATATGGACGGAAGTTCTCAGAACAAAATCATGTTCTGATATGCCAGGGGCTACTGTGTCCTCTTAATGGACCATTAAACTGTGCAAGGTTTACACAGGAAAAAAAACATGGAAATTATTATCTGAAGTAACTAAGGAAATAATTGTTGAGGGCTTCTTGTTAAGTGACTGTGAGATTCAAATGTTCAATCAGTATTTTCTTCCAGATAACTTCACTAGAGCAAACCTGTCAGAGATGTTAGCAAACGGTATGAATTATGTATTATTTATCTATTAGATGATTTGTGAGCCTCTGAAATTTTTTTGTTCAGTTTATCACTGAAATCTATGAAGTTACATCAGCAAAAACTATAGAAACAATTTACCTCTGAGATCAAGAGGACAGAGGAAAACAGTTGTGAGAGTGTGTATGAAGGGAATTAAGCTCTTCTGGTTGTTTCTTCTCTCAACTCATAAAATATTTCTGTGGTCTTTTAGAGTTGCCAAGAGAGGGGGAAACAGTGGGAAACTTGCATTCTATAAATGTTTTCAAAGATAGTTTCTAGGTGATTGAAGTTTCTGCCATGCAAAATTGTAATGGGAGAATATGGTTGTTGACTCTTGGCTATGGATGCATCCCATTGGAGAATATGAATTATCATACACCCAGGGGGTGGGGGAAAATCATGGTCAAGGGTGACAATGAATTATGTGTCTCAGAGTTGGCTACACCCAGGCAATGCCACATCTTTTAACTTCCAATAAATCTTTTTGGAGTTTGGCTACAGACTCATGATTTAAATGGGGTTAAGTATCAGAATCTTGACATCTTCTTTATTTTGTCTTTTTTTGTGTGAGAAAAACTATCACCTTCAAACCAAAAGCAGTGGTGGGATGCTGCTGGTTCAGACTGGTTCAAGCGAACTGGTAGCTCCAATGATCAGCTGGCCCCGCCCATCCACCCCCATTCCTCTTATCCTTTATTTCCTGCTTTGTAGTTCATCTCAGTCACATGGCACAGCTGATTCCCCCCCCCCCCCACTGTTCTACTTAACATTGCTGACTTGGAAGGTAAGCAGCTGAGCTTCTAAATGCCCCATTTTCAGTGCAAGTGCTTAGGCACGTACATGCACAAAGCCCAAGGGTGTGCACAAAGCCCGTGTGTAGGCACGAAGCCTGCATGTGCACACAATGCACATGCTCACCAAACTGGTTGTTAAACCAACAGCATCCCACCACTGAACAAAAGTGAACATACTGCGTTCTCACTATACTGGCAAATGTGTTATTAAGAAATAATAGGATAGGATAGGATAGGATAGGATAGGATAGGATAGGATAGGGTAGGGTAGGGTAGGGTAGGGTAGGATAGGATAGGATATGGAGTGGAATAGAATAGAATAGAATAGAATAGAATAGAATAGAATAGAATAGAAGTTTGAAATATTCTATTGTCCTCAATTTTTCCCACATCCCATAACCTCCAAATCAAGCTCCCACATCAAAAGTTGTAGGCAAATGTCCAGAGGTCTCTCTAAATAATGAGTTCCTGGTTAAGAATAACTGTTTCAGCAACCATCTAAAAAAGAACTGATGCAGAATTAAACCCATTTCTCTGATTAAAATAAAGGAGTTTTGGGGGACCAGGTAGTTTGTTTAGTCCTTTTTAACCTTCTTTTTAATCTTTCTATAGTCAAAGTGAATCATAATGGCTTACAAAACCAATAAGACAAAATTAACTATTGAGAAATACAAATGAAGGTACACAATTCATCCACCTCATTTTCTTCATAATTACACAGAAGTACCAGATCTGTACATCTTCAACATAATTATTACCCAGGAGGAATTCCAGACTTTGAATAACAGCTCAAACAGTTCCAATTCATTCTTACAACTGGTTGAACAGGATAGCAGAGAAAAATATTATTGTGGATATGAAATTCATCTTACAAAGTACAAGCTTCCATCAAGAACCAGGTAACACACTCAAATATCCAATGGAGTATATACTTCAAATTAATTCTACCAAAGTTATTGGACCTATTTTTAGTTAGGAAGTTCAATAGTTATATTATTATTATTATTATTATTATTATTATTATTATTATTATTATTA
>NW_020769584.1:225516-269000 GCF_900518735.1 Pseudonaja textilis
TTAGTTTGTCAAGCCTGTATGAGAAAACAAGTATAAGTATGAACTAACATATAAACATATAAGTATAAACAGGTACAAGTATATATATAATAAATGAGTATGATCCATGGGAACAGTAGGACAGGGATGGTAGGCATGCTGGTGCACTTATGCATGCCCCCTTACAGACCTCTTAGGAATGGAATGAGGTCCATGGTAGACAGTTTAAGGTTAAAGTTTTGGGGGTTCTAGACTTATTGATCATGATGTTTTGGTGGTACTTCAAAGTAGTGCAGTGCTAATAAAGCTGGTCTGAAGATCCTTAAAATTCTAATCCAACAAGAATGAAGAATAAAAACTTGTCATTTTAAATGTACACTAATCAGGGTACATTACAATGAAATTTCATTGCATTCAGCTCTCAAAGGATAACCATTATGCATATAACTATATATACAAACATCTATGACACAGAGAAACATCATAGTCTAGTTCAGATGTATACATGTACATGGCAACAACAACAAAAAAGAATCCTGCGAATTTACAAGACAGATGGCATGAAAGCTGTTACAGAATCTGGTAGTCCTGGCTATAAATACTTTGAACTCCTCCCACAGGGAAGCAACAGACTGTGAAGTGGGTATGTGGGGTCTCTAACGAAGGTTCAAGCTCTAAGCACATAGCGCTTATAAGCAGTATCCTGAATAATGGAAAGCAAACTTCCTATAATCTTCTCGACTGTCCTCACCACTCTCTGTATGGACTTGCTATCTGAGGCACTGTTACCACCAAACAAAACAGTGATGCAGTTTGTTAAAAAGCTCTCAATAGTGCCTCTGTAAAAAGTGGCCAGGACAGAAGGAAAAAGATGTGCTCTCCTTATCCAATGCAGGAAATGCAAATGCTGGTTTGCACGCTTCAATAAAGATAATATCTGAAGAGACCAAGTCAAATTGTTAGTTATCTGCACCCTCAGATACTCTTAATATTGCTGACCATCTGCACAGCTGCAGCCTTGATACAAAGTTGTGGATCCTAGATTTTGGGTGAATTCTTTAAGTTAGCCCATTTGAGGACCTTCAATTCAAAACATTGTTCCACTAGGATTGAAGGTTACTAAGAGACAAACAGACAGGAGAGTTTTAATTGGAACTACACTTTAAGTTACAGAGTTCCAGTTTCAAGAGTTAGCCAATGGGAATTAATCAAAATGGCATGTGGTTTATCCCTGGGAGACACCAAAGTTATATTTCTTCTTGTTGAGATAATCCTTACTGAGAATAATAGTTGTGTGATAGTTGTGGCTTTTCCCAATTGTGCCAGATCTGGAGAAAGAGGATCAGGAGCCTTCAAAAAGATGAAATTTGTGTTCTCATGCTTCCCTTTTGGATTGCTGTAGCCCCAGAGAATCAGACTGTGACAGTTTAGAACATAAAAAGTCACAAACTGCATCACTTACTTAAACACAATGGCTAGATACCATATTGAGAGACCGCTTTAGCTAAGGCAAATATATCAGAATATAAACTTGCGATTTCAATGGGAACATGTAAATCTGGTTTGTGAAGCTGGTTTGTGATTATATTCAAAGGTGGGGTTAGGAGTGGGTGTGAGAAGGTGGACAAATTCTACTCAGTTTAAAACATAGAGACTTTTCAAGTTTAGACAATTTTGGGGGTGGTTGTTATTTAATCTTTAACACAAGTACAGGAGCACCAATATTCCATGTTTCCCAGTGACATGCAATGTATCAATTTAGGAAATTTAATTTCACCTTTTGTTCCATTTGCTATCTGGGAATTTTCTCATAGTTCTGAAAAAGGTTTTTTTTTTTTCTTCTTCACCCAAAGTTTTCTTTGCAGTTTCTAGAACAAAGTTATTCTTAGGAAATAACAGAATAACAGAGTTGGAAGGTGTTCCAGACTAGCAGGTTCGAAAGCCTGCAACTCTGATTGGCCCGCGTATAGCCGATCGTGATTGGTCACCATAGACTGATGCGATTGGCCAGTAAACGGGCTGCCGCGATTGGCCCTGCCAAGAGCGGCAAACTCAAATCGCCTTCATTGGCTGCCTAGCTGCAGCAAGCCCTATATAAGGGGCTGCTGCGGCTGGGATAGTTTGCTCAGATCTGAAGTCACTAATAAAGAGCTGTTGTTACTATCTGAGTCTTGCCTCCGTTCTTGAACCATCCTTCAGATCTAACACTGGCGACGAGGGTGGGATGTGGAGGCAACGAACTCTATTGATTTGAACTAGCTGAAGGAACACGTGGCTGACAGAGCGCAACTACGGCAACATGGCCAGCAGCGCTATACCACCTACCCCATACGATCCAGCTAGCGAGGACTGGGACTCATATATGGACAGATTTCAAATGTTCCTGGAGTCCAACAACCTCAAAGATGCCACGCCCAGCAAGAAACGAGCTGTTTTTCTAACCCATTGTGGGCTAGCCATTTTTAAGATGGCTAAAGCCTTAGCGAAGCCAGCTGAGGTTAAAACCATGGATTGGGACACCCTTGCTCCCATCCTGCGCAACCATTATGCCCCAGCCGTGCCAACTCTCAATCGCAGACACGAGTTCTACCAGAGGGACCAGCATGAAGGTGAGAGCTTTGGGGATTTTGTGGCAGGCCTGAGGAACCTGGGCGGTTTATGTGGCTTTGCCAATCTCGAAGAAGCCATGAGAGACCGAATCGTCCTTGGCCTTAGAGATCCAACTGTCCAGAGCAATATCATGGCCAAGGGAGACATCTCGCTTGCAGATGCCATAGCAGATGCCACCGCAGCGGAAGCCACTCGTAAATCAGCAGCACGAATGCGTCGAACCAGTGGAACCAACCACCAACCCACCAACGATGCTGGGAAACCTCCAGACAAGTACACATCAACCACCCATCATGAAGATGTTGAGTCATCCTCAGACAGCGAGGAGGAAGAAGTCCACAGACTCTGGTCAGAACGTGAGCAACGGGACCAGCAGGGTCGTAAATCCAACTACCAATGCGCCGGATGCGGGGGAAACCATCCTCGATCCGAATGCAGATTTTTAGACGCCATGTGTCATTTTTGCGAGAAATGAGGGCACATCGCGAAGGTATGCAGAAACAAGAGAAATTCCAGCCCCAGATGGAGAGGGAGCAGCCCAAAGAGGAATGATGGCAACTCCACCACACAGAGGGACCGCCCTAGCAACCAGTGGAACCAGTACAGAAGACCCCAAAGGTTTAGCGGCACACCCAGACAAGAGGAGGCTCATCAAACCATCACCATCGGCCACGCTTCATCACTTGACGCTAAAAAAACCTGAGTAAAGGTCACAATTGAAAACAAACTGTGCATCATGGAAGTCGACTCTGGGTCATCACTATCCATGGTATCCTGGAGAACACTCAAGCAGCTAATTCCCAACATCCGACGCCAAGACCTCAGCAGTCAGAGACTCATACTGAAAGACTATCAAGGCAACCGGATTCCAGTCGCAGGTACTCACCATTTCCAGGTCTTTTCAATTCTACCACTCACCATCGTAGACAGAGACCGGCCAAGTCTATTGGGCCTTCAGTGGTTTGCACCATTAGGAATCGGATCCATCATACTGAAGACGATGACGGGGAGGCGGCCCTCATCCACGACTTCTGAGAAGTGTTCAACGAAAGCTTAGGCAAGTACAAGGGGTCCCCTATTTCATTTAATCTTCGCCTCGACATTGCACCCATTCGCCTAAAGCCACGCCGAGTTCCCTTTGCTCTCAGATCCAAAATTGATGAGCAACTGGACAAATTAATTGCACAAGGCATGTTAGAACCCATTGACCACGCCCGATGGGAGACATCAATTGTCACCCCCATAAAGCCTGATGGGTCCATAAGAATCTGCGGTGACTACAAGACCACCCTCAATCACGCGCTACAGCAGAGCGCCTACCCAGTACCAGTTGTTCAACATCTCCTGCATTCACTTGGGGGTGGCAAAATATTCGCAAAATTAGATCTGGCACAAGCATATCAACAGCTGCCAGTTGATCCCGAGACTGCAGAAGCCTAAACTATAGTCACACATCGTGGTGCATTCAAATGCAACAGGCTCCAGTTTGGTGTAAGCGTAGCCCCAGGCATCTTTCAAAGCCTGATGGAGAGACTATTACAAGGTATAAAAGGGGTCATGCCCTATTTTGATGATGTATAAAAAGCAGCACCCACAAAAAATCAATTAGAGAAATGCCTCAGAACAGTCCTACAGAGGTTCAAAGATGCTGGCCTCAAGGTTAAGAAGGAAAAGTGCCAGCTTTGCACAGAAAGGGTGGAGTTTCTTGGCTACCTCCTTGACAAGCAAGGAATCCACCCCACAGAAAAGAAATTGGCAGCTATCAAAAATGCCCCAAGACCCAAAAACAAAACTGACGTCCAAGCCTTCCTGGGACTTATTAACTTGTATAACATCTTCCTACCCCAGAAGGCAACTGTTGCTGAGCCCCTTCATAGACTACTCGATAAAAGGGCATCCTGGATTTGGGGACGTCGGGAGGAACACGCCTTCCAGCAAGTAAAAGACCTCCTTACCTCTAATGCAGTACTAATTCAGTATAACGAGACACTCCCCTTGACGGTCACTTGTGATGCCTCACCATTTGGGGTGGGGCCCATCCAGAGCCACGTCCTACCAAATGGCTCAGAGGCACCAATTGCATTTTTTTCAAGAACTCTATCAAAAATGGAAAGAAACTATAGCCACTTAGATAAGGAAGCCCTTGCTATTGTCTCTGCAATTAAAAGGTTTCATGAATATGTTTATGGGAGACCATTTTCTATTATAATGGATCATAAGCCACTACTTGGCATTCTCGCGGGCGACAAACCTACTCCACACATTCTCTCCCCCAGAATGACGCGATGGTCGGAATTTCTCGCTGCCTATGACTATCAATTAAAGTATCGCCCAGGGAAATCTATTCTTCACGCAGATGCCTTGAGCCGCTCACCACTACCCGAGCCACAGGAAGACCCAGCTCCCACGCTCCCAGTACTTCAAATAGAGACACTGCCCTCGCCTCCACTAACGGCCCAGGACATCACCTTTGAAACCAAAAGAGACTCTTGTTTGGCACAAGTTCTTGGCTGGGTGGAGAGGGGATGGCTAGATTACGACACTAAGGAAATATTTAAGCCATTTAAAAACAGACAAACAGAACTTTTTTCACAAAGAGGGTGCATCTTGTGGGGAGACCGGGTTGTTGTACCAACTAAGTTACAAAAAAAGGTCCTGCAAATGCTACACGATGGACACCCAGGCATCATGCGTATGAAAGCGCTGGCAAGAAGTTACGCCTGGTGGCCAGGTATGGACAAACAAATCGAAATCTGGGTCGCCTCTTGTAACAGATGCCAGGAAAACCACTCAGCCCCACCAAAAGCTCCACCAGCAGAATGGGAAATACCCAGGGGTCCCTGGTCTTGCATTCATAATGACTTTGCGGGACCTACGAGAGGCCACACATTCTTAATAACTGTAGATGTGTATTCTAACTGGCTTGAGGTCAATAGAATGAAAGCAACCACTACTGAGGCAGTCATCAAAAAACTGAACAGACTCTTTGCCACACACGGCCTACCAGATGTCCTGGTCTCTGACAATGGGCCCCAATTTACTGCCTTAGCCTTTGAACAGTATTTAGCGGAATGTGGCATCCGACATGCACTAACATCGCCGGCTCATCCTGCGGCAAATGGCAGGGCTGAATGAATGGTTCAGTTTACAAAGAAAACTCTGCAGAAAATGGAACAAGGTAACATCAATGACAAAGACACCAGAATGCTGCTCCTGCAACACGTCACACCAAACAGCACGACCAACAAAAGCCCAGCTGAACTCCTGATGGCCAGGAAACTAAGATCGCCTCTAGACCGCTTGCACCCTGCCTACACCCTGGAAAAGCCCCTGGGTTCCAGCAGCAAGCACCGTGCCTTTAAGGTAGGAGACCTTGTATTTGCGAAAAACTTTTCTGGGGATCCCCTCTGGATTCCTGCTCAAGTAACTCAAGTTACGGGTCCCCGCTCCTACCGTCTACTGACCACTGATGGCAGAGTGTGGAAACGCCATATTGACCAACTATGCTCCAGACTAACCCTAACTTCCACCCCTGAGCCTAACTTTGACACCGGGGGGGGGAGGGGAAGCCATGAACCCAGAATTAGAACCAACACCTGTTTATTCTGAACTAACACCGAGATCACCACACCATAACTTGCAACACTTACCAGCTGTATTTGAGCCGGGGCAGTCGAACACTTCGCCAAGAAACGGCAGCCAGGCAGGTTCAGCAAGCCCGGGGAGCCATGGCAGTAGCAACGAAGCTGAGGACTATCACCCCGGGAGCACCAGAGGAGAGCCCTAACCATGGCATCGGTTCACCATTCCTGCTAGATCCAGCAAACAGTCCATCTGACCCTGAATTTGAAAATGGACAATTGGAATTGCGTAAGTCAGGTAGACAGGTGCGAAGACCTGCCTACCTGCAAGAGGGGAGGGGTGTTCCGGACTAGCAGGCTCGAAAGCCTGCAACTCTGATTGGCCTGCGAATAGCCGATCGTGATTGGTCGCCATAGACTGATGCGATTGGCCAGTAAACGGGCTGTCGCGATTGGCCCTGCCAAGAGCGGCAAACTCAAAATGCCTTCATTGGCTGCCTAGCCACAGCCAGCCCTATATAAGGGGCTGCTGCGGCTGGGATAGTTTGCTCAGATCTGAAGTCACTAATAAGAGCTGTTGTTGCTATCTGAGTCTTGCCTCCATTCTTGAACCATCCTCCAGATCTAACAGAAGGGACCTTGGAGGACTTCTAATCCATCTGTTCTCTGTTCAAGTAGGACACCTTATATACAGCGGTGGGATGCTACCGGTTCTGCCTGGCTCTATAGAACTGATAGCTCTGAAGAGCAGCAGACACTGGTTCTGTGTTTGCTGCTGTTTGGCCCACCTGCCCACCTGGGCTCTTACCTGTCCTTTATTTCCTGCTTTTTCAACCTCAGCTGCTTTGAGTGGCACAGCTGTGGTTGAAAAAGCAGGAAAAAAGTGGGTTTTACAAACACTGTGCACTTGCACGCATTGCTGCTCAGCTGTCCGGGAGGCACAGCTAAATGTTTTCTTTACATGCGCACGCAGCAAAATGTAGTCACTGAACTCATAGTAACACTGGTTGAATCCCACCACTGGCTATATACCATTTCAGTAGGAAATGAATTGAAAAATCAGAGGTCTAGAAAAGTCAACAGAAACTCAGCCAATCAAAAGCAGGCTGACATGGGATCCATTTAAAAAACTGATGTCATCCAAGAAAACTGCCTTATTAAATCAGCCTGGAATGTGTACACTAACCTCCTTTTTCAGGAATACTCTACCTCTGATCATTGCCAGCAAGACAGAATATATTCATGTCCTCCTTCAGAGAGCATTGGATATGCTGCAGTGGTGGTATGTTACTGGTTCAGAATCAGTAGTAAAAAGAAGCCTCCCACGATCAGTTGAGAGGAGGAAAAAATGGTCAATCAACTGAGAGGAAAAAGAAGAGAAAAGCACAGGATCGCATCTCCAACCCATCCCTCTGCTTTTCTCTTCTTTATCTTCTCAGTTGATTGGCACTGCAGGCCTCAGTTGGTGTGGGGAAAGCTGCATGTGTGTGTTTAGATGTGTGTGAGTGTGCACGTGATCACCGAACTGGTAGTGAAACAGGTAGGATCCCACTGCTGATTTACTGCCTTAAGAAGCCCTGTTCTCTGTGGTAATCTACGTCTTTTTAAAAAGTATTAGTATTGTATTTTTAATAAGCAAGAAAAAAATTCAGACACCCCACCTTTACAATGGAGACATCTCACAAATTAATTTTCCTTTTTTGTCCCTCTCCCATCCCCATCAAAACCTAATGGACACCTATACTGCTTGTGGGTTGCTTGTACCTGGAAATGTCAGCAAGCACAACATAATTTACACTAGATGTCTATGGAGATTCTCAGCCATCTTGGTCATGGTTGTCCCCAAAGGGGGGACAAGAAGCTTTTTCAGCTCTGGGGAAACATTGGGGAAACAAAACAACAATTTCAGAAACACATGATACAACATAGGAGAACAAACACATCCGGACTAGATTCAGCAGTCCAGCTGCATTTAAAAGACAAAGGGCATTCTTTTGAAGAGAACAAATTCCAAATTTTGGACAGAGAGGATTGCTGGTTTGAAAGAGGCGTCAACAAGACCATCTATGTCAAAATTGAACAGCCCTCTCTCAACAGAGGGAGAGGGCCATGGCATCATCTATCTCCAGTCTACAACAGTCCTTTCAGTAGTTTCAAGAAGGCTCCACACCCATTTGCACCACTCAGGTGACCTTGATGACACAGAAAAACCTCCAGGTGGCCTTAATGAGTCACCAAAAGAATTCAAATGACCAGTTGTCTGCAAGAAGTACAAATCCTTCCATTCCCCACCATCCAATCAGAGCTGAAGAAGCTTCTTGGATGAGAAGCAAAACATCCTCACAAGAAAAGTCCAGTTGCTTTTTGCTAAAAGCACCTTTAGGACTATTTACAGCTAGGAAATTTTTTGTTTCCAGCCACTTAATCAGAGATGCAGTGCAAATGCTCCTTGCAATGTTTTCTGCAACAACATCTGAACTACAGAGCTGTGACTTCAATCCCTTTAGATGTGGATTTTTTCCATGATGAATGAAGTCACAAGTGCTCCTTCTATTTGAAATATGATTGCGGCACTCCCCCACACCACCAATTGCTGCTATGTTGTGGAAAAGATGGAAGAGACAATGCACAAATCAACATTTCTCAGTCAGTCTTGCCTTCTTTTATGATGTACTATTCCATCAGCGGTGTAGTGGACTACAGTGTAGTGTCAGTTTCCCAGGAATGAGGGAGCACATTCCAAGGTGAGAGGTGAGATAACAGACAGCACAATCCAGAGATGAAGAGAAAGAGATTTGGGATTATCTCTCTCTAGACTCTCCCAGGATATATCCATTTGAGTGAGAATAGTAAAGTTTTAATCTGGCAAGATTCTGTCTATAGGGTCTAAGCAAATAAAGAACTGAACTTTGGCTGGATTAGTCTATATCTTTCTTGGGTTGGGCCCAACAGGCAGCCCCTGTCCAAAATGGGGATGAGAGAAATGAAGGCTTGGTTTTTCATTTATTGAAGTTTTATGTTGCATTTTAATCATTCAGTGTTGGTTTTGCTATGACTGTGCACTTTAAGACAGATTTATGGGAGGTTGCATTAAAATATATATCTATACCATCTATATCTGTCTATATCTCCATCTCCATCTCCATCTTTATCTGTATCTCTATCATCTCCATCTCCATCTCACTATCTTGCTATCTCTGATAAAAGCCTCAGTGGCACAGTGGTTAGTGTGCTGTACTTCAGGCTACTTCTGCTGACAGCCAACTGCCTACAATTTGCAAGTTCAAATCCCACCAGGCTCAAGGTTGACTCAGCCTTCCATCCTTCTGAAATGGATAAAGTGAGAACTCAGATTGTTGGGGGCAATATCCTGACTCTGTAAAGCCACTTAGAGAGGGCTGTAAAGTGGTATAAAGCAGAATGTAAGTCTAAGTTCTATTGCTATTGCTTTCTCACTATCAAATAAATTCATAGCTTGATCATCCATTTCAATTTTTTGCTGGATTTCACAGTTCCTGCTCTCCAGATTTTGATGCCCTTCAGACTGCTACTGTTTCTAGCTGATGGATCCAGACAATCAAACCAAAGTGAGTGTCTTCATCCTCGAGAGTGTACCAAACACTGCCCAATTTCCCCTTCTCTTTTTCATCATCTTCATGGTTATTTACTTATTGACAGTGCTAGGGAACCTCATTATCCTAGTCACCATTGTGGTTGAATCTCATCTTTCTGGTCTCCCCATGTACTTTTTTCTCTGCAACCTCTCTCTTCTGGACACCTGCCTCTCCTCAGTCACTGTGCCCCAAATCCTGGTCAGCTTCATAGCACCTAGCCACAGAACCATCTCCTTTGGAAGTTGTGTCCTTCAACTCTACACCTTCCACTTTCTGGCCAGCACTGAATGTTTCCTTTATACTGTTATGGCTTATGACCATTATCTTGCTATCTGCCATCCACTGAATTATACTACATTGATGAACAGAAGAATCTCCTTGGGACTCATAACTGCCACATGGTTTACAGGTTCCTTTCATGCAGCAATACACACCAGTCTGACTTTCCGTCTGCCTTATTACGGTCCCAGCTGGGTTAACTATTTCTTTTGTGACATACCCCCTGTGCTAAAGCTGGCCTGTGCCAATATAACTGTGAATCATGCCGTGATAAGGATCAACATTGCCCTGGTGGGCACAGGTTGCTTTCTACTGATATGTATTTCCTATTCATACATAGCTTCTGTTTTTTTGAAAATCCAAACAATGGAAGAAAGACATCGGGCCTTTTCAACTTGCAGTGCTCATCTCACTGTAGTGCTACTATATTATAGTCCCTCCATTTTTATCTACATGCATCCAGCTTCAAGCAATGCCATGTATGGGATGCTGGCTGTGTTCTATGCCATCATCACTCCTATGCTGAACCCATTCATATATATGCTGAGAAATAAGGAAGTAAAAAGGTCTCTGAGGAAATTGATTGTTGGCTGACTGAGTTCTGAAAAAAGATTAATTTGTGGTACTAAACTCAGAGATTCAAATCTTTTCTATCCTTTCTAAAATTATTTAATGTATCTTGATTTTCATGATTACTTTTTCATTAGTGATATACTGAGCATTAACCCTACAAGCCAGTGGTAGGATTCATTTTTTTTACCACCAGTTCTGTGGGCATGGCTTTTTGGATGCACTTTGCATGCTTTGTGCAGGTGCAGAGGATTTGCTACCAACCTTCTTCTGCAATCCTGCACTCTCTCCCTATGTGTTAAACAGCTGATGTGCAGCAATCTGTTGTGCCGCACAGAGCAGCTGAGCTTCAAAACCAGGAAATAAAGGTCAGAATAGAGCCAAGGTGGACAGGCGGGCCCAGCAACTGATCGTCAGTGCAAACCAGTTCACTCACAGATGATCCCTGGAGCTACTGGTTCAGCCAAACTGGGCTGAACTGGTAGAATACCACCCATGCTACAACCCCAATGAATGTCTTGTTTATGTACTGATATCTCTTTATCATTTTTTCCATCTTTTGTTTAATTGTTTGCTCTTTTAAAAATGATTAATACACTTTTTTTTAAAAAAAAAAGAAAAGATAGGATGGGCAACTGAGTTGAAAAGTTAGATTAGAGACATGTGTGTTGGGGTTGCTAAGAATATGATATGTATCATTTAACAGAACAGAATAACAGAGTTTGAAGAGACTTGGAGGTCTTCAAGCCCCCTACTCAAGCAAGGAGCCGCTATCCCATTTCAAACAAATGGTTGTCCAATCCTTCTTAAAAGCCTCCAGTGATGGAGCACCCACAGCTTCTGGAGGAAAGTTGTTCCACTGTTGATTGCCAGGAATCTTCTCCTTAGTTCTAGATTGCCTCTTTCTTTGATCAGTCTCCACTTGTTGCCTCCTGTTCTGCCTTCAGGTGTTTCAAAGAAACAATTCTAACTTGCATTGTCCCCAAAGTGCTTTTTCAAGAGACAACTGAACTTGTTTTACTTTGAAGACTTTTTGCTTCTCATCCAAGAAGCTTCTTCAGCTTTTGGGACAATCATGACCTGGATAACTGAGAATCTCCATAGACATCAATATTGATTGCTGATACATTATGTTCTAATGAAGTAACATAATATTGATGATTGATAATTTGCTCATGAAATATTGGCTGGAAAGGTTTCAAATGACAAATACATGACCCCAGAATGTTGCAACTATCATAAATAGATGCTAGATGCCAAGAGCTGAATTTTGATTATGTGACTGTGGAGATGCTGCGACACTCCAGTTGTAAGTCTTTCTTTTAATGTCTTTGTAACTTTGAACAGTTGTTTAAACAAATGGTTATAAGTCAGGGGCTAACTGTATCTATAAAATATAGTAGCACAAAGACACTGGTTCTTCCTCTCCACATGCCTAAGGAGGTAGCTGCATTTCCCAATGAAGCCGGATGCTCATTTTTTTCACCTTCCCAATGTGGGTGTTAACTCTCAAAATTACTGAGAGCTGAAGCCATATTTTTTTTCTTGTTTCATTTCTTAGATGCCATACTTGTGGGGGAGAAGGGACTAGTGGTGGTATTCTACTGGTTTGCCTGGTTCTGCTGAGCTGGTAGCACTGATGAGCAGCAGATACCAAACTGGTTCTCTCTGATGCTCTGCTGTTGGGCCCACCCACCCACCTGGGCTTCTATACTAACCTTTATGTCCTGCTTTTGAAGTGTGCAACAGCTGCTGTAGTGACAGGGAGAGTGCAGGCTTTCAGAAGGTGAGTCACAAAGCCTCTGTGCCTGCACAAAGTGTGTGTTTGGCACATGCACGCAAAGCATGTCCATCAAGCCATGCCCACCAAACCAATGGTAAAAATATTTGAAACACACCACTGGAAGGGACTTACGGAATGCAGAATGTTTCCCTCCAAGGTGCCTGACATAACAACAATAAGGCTCCTGAGAACCAAGGCAAGATCAACGGGCCCTACCAATGGCAGAAGGGACTGCTGAGAAGTTCATCACCTGCTGGGATGGCTAATGTGATCTGTAACACAAGTGGTGGTGGCCACTATCTATTCTTTAATTATACTAAAAACATGGGAATTATTCAGTGTTGGTTTTACATTTGACCATGCTGTTATGATGTACCCAATAAATAGGACTTTTGAGGAAGCCAAGGCCTCAGAGTCTTGAATTGATTGGGAGCATTACTCAGAACCGTGACATTGGGACTCTAAGCCTGTACTAGGCTATTTGTTTACAAATATTACATGGTATATTTTCTCCTGTCCTCAGCAGCTACTCACTAGCCAACCCAGTGCCAGTATTTCATTAGCAGCAGAGAAATCCACAAGAGCTGTGTGATGCTCACGAAGCAGTTAGAGCATGGGTGTGAAACTTGCCACATCATGTTGCCGTCACATACCACTTCACAACATTTTCCCCATTCACAAAGCTGGCGTGAGTGTGGCCTGAACATGAGCATCTGGCCCTTTGGCCACCAGTTTGACACCCCTGAGGTAGAGTGACCTCCAGTGGATACAGCTGGAGGCTGTGAATGTACTTTTTCTGGGAAATAAATTCTGGACTGTTCTCACCATACATCCGCTCTTACCTTGTTATTGTCAAGATGTAGTTGCCTAAAGTGTAATGTTTTGGATGAGTCCTTGATTCTACCTTGATTTCTGCCAAACAGAAGCTGATCAAGGCCCTGAAGTTTATTGTGCAAAAGTTGGAGTATTCTAACTCAGTGTTACTCAACTTGGTCACTTTAAAATGTGTTGACTTCCTGCTGGCTAGGGAATTCTGGGAGTTGAAGTCCACACATCTTAAAGTCACCAAGGTTGTGAAACATTGCTCTAAACCAGGGGTGGGCAAACTTTTTGGCTCGGGGGCCTCATTGACTTTTAAAATTCGCCACCTGGTGTCGAAATGCCTGTCATTACAAGTCAAAATCAAATGAATGCAATCATTCAATCATTCACATCAAACCTTAATTCTGTACCAATCTTCGGTGGGCCGGATTAAAAAGACCAACGGGCCGGATGTGGCCCCCGGGCCGTAGTTTGCCCACCCCTGCTCTAAACTAAGGATGTTAAACTGGCGGCCCATGGGCCAATGTGTCATGTGCAGGCTACGCCTCCACAAAGGCAAAAATGTCACAATACATCATGATACATCACATGAAACAACTGAGCTGTAGATGATGTTAGAATATCATCCTTGTTCAGGATTGTTTGTGGTGGGTTCTTAGACCCAACAAGGTTAGATAATAGGTTGGGTTCCTACAACACAAATAAAGGGCCTTGTCCCTCTCACTTGTGATACAAGGCCTCGAGGGGAAGCCTTTACTGAATCTGCAGAAGGACACTGTCAAACTGGAGCATGTCCACAACAAAAGGGATGATCCATGGTTTTTCATTTGGCAACTTCAAGATGTGCAACTATAACTCCTAGAATTCCCCAGCCAGCATCTCCACCCAGGAATTGTGGGAAATGAAATGCACACATCTTTAAATTGGTGAAGTTGAGAAACATTACTCTAACTAGACCCCAGAGAGCTTTGATTGCAGCAACATGACTTAATTAGCCAAAGACACTAGAAAGACCTGAAAGCAATTACTGTCGAAGGAGATGACAAAAGGCTGGGTAGAGTTAGGAGCTGGAAAATTGGTGTGCAATTTTAATGAGCTCCACCAAGGATTCACAATTAACACAGAAGTAATTTGCTGAAGCAACTGGGAAATTAAAAGCAAAGCAGGCTGCTTGCATTAACGTTAATGCTTTTGATACTGACATATAGATATGTAATAGCCATTGTCATCTGGTGCTCCATTCAAAATCCAAGAAAGAAATACTTAGACCTTATTAATCAGAGAAAAGATATCTTTTATTGGAAATCAAGGGGTAGCAACAAAAGACTTCTGAATCTGAGAAAATGGGCGCGTAAATCACATATACAAAGTAATGGCAACGTTCCCACCCCCAATAGTTCAATTGGTTCATCCAATTAAAAGATGTGTATATCATTATGTGGGCATCTCCAGGTGGTGGAGGCCTCTGTCCGTGGACCTTGACATATTTTGATGAAGAGTTGCAGCTGCGCATAGCATAGGATAGAAACCTAAGCAAGAATCTACCCCCCGCCAGCTTATACAGTTCTGGTTTGTAACACCTCCAGCTCACTTCCCATAACCATTCCCCCCTCCTCCCCCCCATTACTTATGAAAGCCAAAAGATGCAAAGCAAAAGGAGAAAATCTTGAAGGCTAACAGCCATCCTCTTGACATCCTAACTTTGTGCCTGATTGATTGATTGGTTCAATTTACATTCTTCCTTATCTGGAAATCTCTTTTGTATTTAACTTTATAACGGTACCCCTGGCTTGAAGTCACCTGTGATCAACTATGGTTGAGGGTGGATTTGGACTTGATTCTCTCCAGGTCAACTAAAACACCCACTCTGGGGGGTGCATATAAGCTCCCCTGCCCCCTTGAATGACAAGTTTTGTTTCTCATGTGGAAGCTGGATGATCATTGGTCAGAGATAGTGCAGGGGATCCTGCATTAAATCCCTAACTTTTCAGTGGTCTTTCAGAGCAGCCCATGGAGAGTGTCTTGTGGTAGACCAGCCAGGAAGTCAGGGGTGGGATTCAATTTTATTAACAACTGGTTCTGGGGGCTTGGCTTAGTTGTTGGGCATAGCTTGGTAGTCATGTGACTGGGTGGGCATGGTTTGGTGGTCATGTTATTGGCTGAGCGTGGCCAACTCAATATGACTGACATCAAGGCACTCATCTCCTCACCTGGCCTCTCATGACTGTGGGGCTGCTGCAACAGTCGTAAGTGTGAAAAATGGTCATAAGTCACTTTTTCAGTGCCATTGTAACTTTGAATGGTCACTCCACACAAGCAAAGTACAAGCAAAGGAGGGGGAAAACTCCAGAGATATTCCTGAGACAGGAAGTCTAGTCCTGCCAAGAATGTAATAAGGTTTAATGGAAAGGCAGTTTCTGTAAGCAACACCAGAATGGTTCCTTCCTGCCTTTCTTATAGGATTAGGCCAGTAATTTCTTCTAACAACCGGTTCTCCAAACTGCTTAGAATGTTAACAACCTATTCTCTAGAAGGTTCTAGAGAATAGGTGCGAACTGGTAGAATCCCACCACTGTAGGAAGTGACTAAGGCAAGAGTAGGTGTGAGCAATTGGCCAACAAGATGAATGCTACCTAAGCTACAGCTGTCACCTGTTCCAGATGTATCCCTCTGCTGCAATCTACTGGTCCCTATGATATTCAATGCACTCAAAGGCATCCATTTGTTTTGTGCAGCTACTCAGCTTTCAGTTTTATGGCTTGATAGCAAAGGAGGCAACAAGGAAGTTTTGCTTAAGGGAACTTAAGAGTCAGGCAGTCTTAGAATCCCATGAAATGTCCCCAAAGTGTTTTTTTTTCTCAAAAGGCAACTGGACTTTCTTGTTTTTCTTTGAAGACATGTTTGCTTCTCACCCAAGAAGCTTTTTCAGATCTGACTGGATGATGGGGAATGGAAGGATTTATAGTCCTTGTGGACATCTGGTCATCTGCATTCTTTTAGAAAATTATTGAGGTACTTGGAGGTTTATCTGTATCTTCATGGTCACCTGAGTCATTGAGAAGTGGGAGCTGTGCTTCCTGCAAGAAGTTTTCTTCCCTGTGTTCTTGAACACAGGGGCAAGGTGTTGGGGATCTGTGTTGTCTATATCTCAAACTGAAGTGAAAATGGTTCCTGTAGTCTGCAATTTTTCTGGAAATCCATACACTCCTGCACCATTCAAAGTATGTTCATCCCAAAGTACATAGCTAAATATCTATGGAGATTCTCAATCATCCAGGTCATGGTTTTTCCCAAAGGTGCTTTTTTTTTTCAAGATGAAACTGGACTTTCTTGTTTTCCTTTGAAGAAGAAAGTAGCATCTCTAAAAGACTGACCAGCTGTTTGCAAGGAATATAAATATTTCCATTCCCCACCACCCAGTCAGAGCTGAAGAAGCTTCTTTGAGAAGAAACAAATGTCTTCAAAGAAAAAAACAAACAGAAAGTCTAGTTGCCTCTTGAAAAAGCAACTTTGGGACTTCAAGTGACCTCAATGATTGTCTAAAAGGATGCAAATGACCAGCTGTCTGCAAGGAGTATAAATTCTTCCATTCCCCACCACGCAGTCAGAGCCGAAGAAGCTTCTTGGATGAGAAATGAAATGTCTTCAAAGGAAAAAAAAATCCAGTTGCCTTCTGAAAAAAAAAAAGCACCTTTGGGACAGCCATGTTCTGGATGACTGAGAATCTCAATCCAATTAAATAAATAAAGGTAGAAATGATGATTGGAAGATACACTATTTCCAACCCTTTGATATGTGTGTATAGCACAATATCAAGATGTATAGATCAAAAGAGTGGTCAGGATGATGCAATGATACTTTCAGTATTTCCCCTCTCCCCTTAGAAAAGAATATCTGTAGCTGGTTCTTGAAGATGTTTCATTACCCAGCTAGGTAACATCATCAGTGTTGTTGATGTTACTGATGGTAACTAGTTGGGTAATGAGACATCTGCAAGAAATCATTCAAGTCCAGAGATTTCCAAGCACCCCACATTTTCCCACTTGTTTCCCCTTATCAGGACCCCTTTGCTTCCCCATCCCCTTTCTTTTCAATGTCAAGTTGACTTAGATAGGGGAGTGGGGTCCAAGGTGCCAAGCCCCATACATATGGTGTGGTGGTGCTGCCTTTCATTTCACAGTCAAATGTGCTACATCCTCCCCAGTCCCAGAGAAATATTTCACATTGTGGCTTTTGACTTGGATAATGTTGCACAGCACATTGTAAAGTGGGTACCAACTGAGAAGTGAAACATGGAGCCCGATGTGTGTAGATTCAGCTGCCTCAATAGACTTTTGACCTGAAACTTTTTATGGACTTTTTGCTGACAATGGATAAAAATGAATGGATGATTATTGAATTTACCACTTACTAAGTGCAGAACACTGGGGGAAAGAAACTATGTCATATAATTTGAAAGGGGAGGAATGATTTTAAATATATTTATAATTGCTATAAAGAAGATCAGAAGCTGCTTCCTTAACCATCTTTTTGTTTTCTATTTTGTGTCTTTCTGTTTTCTATTTTGTTACTTTTATCTTTCTAACTTTATAAAAAACTCTTCAATACAATCATTGGGATTTCTCCCTTTTCTCTTTCTCTCCCCCCCACTTTGCAAATAAAACAGTATCTTCTCATAGACGTCACATAACCACATCCTTTGTTACACCATAGCCCAGGATCCAAAGTCAGAAAGCAATGAGAAATAGTGATCGTTCAGTTTCCCATTTTTGATGCAACTTGTAGTCAAAGCAACAAAATTCAGGCATGGATTGTTGGCTATTTTTCTTCTGTTTTCATTTCAACTGTAAGTTTATCCTCTTGCAAAAAATAGGAAAGGAGGAGGAGGAAGAGGAGGAGGAAGAGGAGGAGAAGGAGGAGAAGGAGAAGAAAAAGAAGGAGGAATAGAAAAGGAGAACAGTTAGAACAAGGGGAAAGAGGAGGAGGAGATGGAGAAGAAAGAGAAGGAGAAGGAAAAGGGGGAGGAAAAGGAGAAGGAAAAGGAGGAGGAGGAGGAGGAGGAAGAGGAAGAAAAGGAGAAGGAGAAGGACAAAAAGGAAAGTAGAGGAGAATGAGAAGAATGAGAGAGAACAGTTTTGAATATTATTTATACCATAAATTGGCTATTCATATGTTATTATAAAAGTTGGATAGACACAGGAATGCTGCTTAAGGCTGTTTTTTAATTCAGAAATTTTAAAACTAACTATTAATTAATAAAAGCACAAGTGGTTGTCTTTATGGATGGAAAGATAGAAAAAAAGAAAAAGGAAAGGAGGAGAAAGGAAGAAGGAAGAAAGGGAGGGAGGAAGTAAGTTGTATAATTAGATCTGTTACAAATAACAAGTCCTTCGGCATTTGGGAATATTGAGTTCATTTTCTGTCAAGGGAATGCTTGCTGTACTCATTAGACATAAATCTCAACCTTATTTTGAAATCATGTCTCTGCAGTCTGGATCTCCATCTCCCAAGTGACACAGGCACCGATGTATCAGGATCTCCAGGAAGGAGACAGGGTCACAATCACTTGTAAAAGCAATGATGAATACAGTTATTTCCACTGGTACCGACAAGGGCCCAGAATGCCACTTTCCTACCTCTTGTCCATCACTTCCAGTCAGAATGTCACTAAAGAAGGATTGACAGCAGAATACCTGGATACCGGTCAGAGAAGTTGCCTCCACCTTTCCAGCTCTTTGCTTCAAGACTCAGGAACCTACTTTTGTGGTGTGATTGCACAGCAGTTCAGGAAGTCAGAAACCCACAATCAAAACCTGACTGATTCTGAAGCTTGATCTCTACCTTGACTAGGCTGTCCCATTCTTCTTAGCTTAATCATGTTCAGAGTTTGCAGCGTAAATTCAGTGCCAGAAAAATAAACACAAATGGCTGATGCTTCATTTAATGTCTTTATAAACATATTAAGTACATTTTACAAACCAGTTATAGATTTCTCCAGCATGGATCAAACTCAAAACAAAAAAATCAAACAAAAAGATCAAACAAAAGCAGACATAGCGACTCAACTTCAGGAGACAAACAAGCAAGCAAACAGAGAGAGAAGCAGTTTCATTTTCAATAGACAGACCCAGAGCTTAACATAGCTTCAGAACTGCAGAGCTTAATATAGAGCCATGCCTAGGCTACTTCTAGTTTCAGTTTCCAAACAGTCCTCATTGGCTGAATTAGTTGTTATGCCTATTCATTGACTGACCTTGTTACCATGTTCTATTCCAGTTTGTGAATATACTCTGACAAATCAATAAGGTTGAGAGAACTGCTGTGAGCAAAATACATAAGGTCTAGATCAGGGGTGTCTACCTCAAGGCCCAGGGGCTGGATCCGGCCCATGGGGTGCTTAGATCTGGCCCATGGGATTGCCCTGGAAATAGTAAAGGAGTGGCCAGCAGTGTCTCTGCCAGCCACAATGGAGCTTGGAAGAGCCACAAGCAGCTCTCTGAGCTCCATTTTTGCTGGCAGAGGGTTACAGGAGACCGTTGCAGCCAAAAACAGAGTTAGGAGCCTGTTTTCACTGGCAGAGCACTCAGGCTATAATGTGAGTGATGTCAAGCTGGCCATGCCCTTGACCATGCCCACTTCCCCCCCCCCAAAAAAAATCAAACACAATCCTGATGTGGCCCTCAATGAAATCGAGTTTGATACCCCTGGTCTAGATTATCTGAAATTGTCTTCCATGTCCAAAGTCATATAGAGATGATGGGTTCTGTTCCTGCACTGTTGTTTACTTGCACTAGTAGTCAAGGACAGAATTTACTCATTATTATGAGTCCTGTACACCTTCTTTGTCAGCCAAAATGTTTTTGGAAGGAGTTTGATGGTCTTTCAGAACAGCACTAACCGCCCCCCCCCCCCCCCCCTCTCTTAAGGATTCACTGTGTATTACCAGTGCACATCTCTGCATTGCTAATTTCTTTGGCAACTTTATGGGATTAGTTTTGCTATTTTTGAGTCAGTCTTGACTGCCTGGACAAATCCATCCAGTTTTCTTGGCAGTATTTTCCAAAATGACATTTGCCTTCTTCCTAAGGTTGAGAGAGAGTGATCACCAGCCAACTTTGTGCTTAAGACATGATCAGAAGTCTCCCCGTGTGCAGTATGGTGCCTTCACACTACACCAAACTGGTTCTTTATAAGAGACTTTAAAGCAGAGGTCTCCAAACTTGGCAACTCCAAGCTGGCTGGACAATTCTGGGAGTTGAAGTCCACAAGTCTTAAAATTGTCAAATTTGGGGACCCCTGATTTAAACCAACTGCTCAAAGCACCCAACTATAATTTTCCTTTCTCATTCCTACCTTATATTAAGAAGAGTGATTGGTGGTTGATTATTATTATTAATTTTGCAACTAGTGTATACTGTTTGGTGGGAAAACCATTGAAATCCACTTATTTCTTTCTCTATTCCATTTGAAAAACTCCAAAGACATTATCATTCCCCAGTCTTATCAGTGGGGCAGAATAAGGATTGGCCATCCACGCAAGACAATTTATGTTGACATCTTATTTTGCTTTGTCTAGGGATGAAAAAACACAATGACATCATCTGGCTGTGCCCATAAAGAAACTGGGAGTGGGTTCAAAGAATAGCAACAAGGAAGATTTGAGAACTTATAAATTCTAAGAAGATTAAGCGGACTGGCTAGGTTTAACCTTGAGAAAATGAAGATGGAGCATAAGATGTTGCTTTTCAAATTCCTAAAAGATGTCATATGGAAGAAGAGACAGGTCTGTTCTCTAACATTCCAAAGATAGGATACTAATTAAAGATTTCTGTCATATTATGTCTGAATATTGGAAAAAATTGGACACTGAAGCAATGGCCCAATGGAGTGGTAGATTTCTTCACAGATGTGTTCAAGCATAGGATGGCTATCCATTTGGCATACTACAATTCCTGCAGCAAACTGACAGTTGGACTTCATGGCCTAAACCAGGGGTGTCAAACTCAAGGCCTGTGGGCTGAATCTGGCCCATGGGGTGCTTAAATGTGGCCCATGGCACCTCCTTGGAAACAGCTAAGGAGTGGCCCACAGTGAAAACAGCTAAGGAGTGGCCAGTGAAAACAGAGCTCAGGGAGGTCACGACCCCTCCCCGGGCTCTGTTTTCAGCTGCAATGGCCTCCTGCAGCCATCTGCCAGTGAAAACAGAGCTCGCGTGGTCACACCCGTTTTCACTGGCAGAGTGCTGCAGGAAGCTGTCCAGCTGAAAATGGAGCCTGGAGGGGACACCTGGGCTACCACTGGTGCCCCAGACATGAGTGACATCGGGCTGGCCATGCCCACCCTGGCCATGCCCACCCAACTTAAGGATTCAGCTGTCTATTTCTGTGCATTGCAACACAGTGCCTGAAAGACACCTGCTGGTTGTCACCAAAGGTGAAGAGCAACCAAGGAGAAGATCTGTACTGTAGGTGCCTACTGGTGGCCCTCTTATGAAAGATTAGGAGAGCTGAAGCATCATAACCAAAGACATGCATATTTTTCAACTGATACCTATTCTTCCCTTGCTGGCCTTTTTGTAAGTCATCTGCAAATTGAAGCAGAATGCCTGAGACAAGGAAAAAGGTCCAAATGTTCTATGGAATCTGAATGATCCCCTTGTCTTTCTCCTCCAGGTGTCCAATGCCAGAATCAAGTGGATCAGATAGCCATAGAAGTCTTCAAAGAAGGAGATGATTCCTACATCACTTGTCACTTCAACTCCAACACTGTCTATGGTATGAACTGGTACAGGCAATATGCAGAAGAAAGACCTATGATTCTCCTAATCAGTGAATTGGGAGAAAGTCGACAACTTCACAGCTTCTTTTGACAAGCAGAAGAAGAAAAGTCATTTCAGCATTGCAAAGGTGCAAATGAAAGATGGCACTGTCTATTTCTGCAGGACTGATGATCCACAGCCACACAGAGGCACCCGCTGCTTGTACAAAAAATGTTAAAAAACAAGCAAGTTTGTGCTGTGGGAATTTGGATGCAGAATTGGACCTGCTGACCCAGAGCAATCAATGTGTGTGTACAACCTGCATTCATGTCAGCTGTAAAGTGAAAAAGAAACATTCATGGTGTTGCTAGGGGGAAATAAAAGTGACATTTGCAAAGTTCAAATACACTCAGGTTCCTTTTGGTTAGGAGCTACATCCTCATTCAGCAAACCAAAACATTCTCCCTGGGATTAACCTACAAATAGTGGGAACTCATGTCATTTATTGATGGGGCTGTTCCTTTCTGGATTTTTTTTCTTTATCATTTGAAGTGTCTTCTATTGGGTTAGGTCACTGTTGTTTCTTTAGAGAATCCAGATGTTTAAAACTCTTGCAAAAAAAACCTCAATACAATTATCTTACAGTAGGGTCAATGAAAACCAGATGATATCTGAGGTTCTAACACGATTAAATATGAGCCGACTGTATTCAGACACAGCCAAAAAAAGCCAATACGAGCCTAAATTGCATTAAAAGAGGGATTCATTCAAGATCATATGAAATACTAATACCACTCTAGAAAGCCTTAGTAAGACTACACCTAGAATACTGCAACCAGTTTTGGTCATCACACTATAAAAAAGTGTTGAGACACTAGAAAGTGTTAAGGCACTAGAAAGGATTAGAGTAAAATGTAAGTTGCTTTTTCTCAGGGTTTAATTTCCTTCACATATCTATCAAATTTAGTTCAATCATCATTTCCTCACATGATTTCAGTAGTTCTCTTTTTTTCTTCTCCCCCCACTGCTACTGTAATCTTTCTGATGGTCCACAATAGCATTGAAATCCCCCAAGATACAAATATTCCTTTTCTCTAAATCCACTATTTTCCTATGTAATTGTTTTTAAAAAATCCTTTTGGATATCATTAGGGGCATAAATTATCACTAATAGAATTGGAATTGATTTAATCCAAATTTGTAACACCAGAATTCTTCCATTGGGGTCTGTCCAAATTAGTTCTACTTTCATGTTGTCCTTCACATATACTGCTATCCTTTTCTTTTTCCTAAGATCTGCTGGTGACATATACAAATTCCCAGCTTGGGGCATTCTTGATATTTTTCTTCTTCCTTCCTTATTTGAGTTTCCTATAAACAGATCTGCATTTTGTTTAATTAGTTTGGTTAGTATTCTTTCCCTTTTTATCCTAGAGTTAAGGCCATTTATGTTAATTGATAATATTTTCTTTTCTCCATCCATCACCTAACTGACTCTTGCTCTTTGTCTTGTAGTTTCTCCTGTCTCTCTTTGTGGGTGATTGTGTGTCTTCGGTTCTTCTCTCTCTTGATGTTGTATATTTTTTGAGTTCCTATGATTCCCACCTCTATTCTTTTGATAGTCTTGGTCGTCTTGCGAGTTTGTTTCTAATTCATCTCTACAACTCGATTCTTCAGGGCCTACCAATCGTTCATAGAATTCTTGGGCTTTTTCCATGGAGTCTACTTTAATTTTTCTTTCTTCCCATGTGATTAGCATTCCCTTGGGGATTAGCCATCTGAATATGATGCCTTTTTGGTTTAATTGGTTCAACAAGAATTTGTAATTTCGCCTCTTCTCTCTCACTCTTCTTGGGGTTTGTTTAAGCACCAAGATTTATTTTCCTTTATATGTAATAGAAATTTTATATATAACATCCCAAACTTTTCTTCTTGCAAATCTCACGTGGACCTCTTTTGGATATTTATGTCATCTTGCGTAATTTGTTCTCACTCTGTATACTTCATCTAGCTCTTTCAGGATATCATCCTTATCTTTTTCCAACAGGTCTCTAATATTCCTGCCATCACTTGTTCAAAATCCTCGTCTTTAGATTCCGTTATATTTTGGAATCTCCAATATGCTGCAGCCTTGTCCATTTCCAGATATACAAGGAATCATCAATTTCTTTACTCACATTTCTTAATTTCTCACCAACCATTTCCAGCTTCTTTTCCATTTGTTCCGTCCTTTTCTCAACCTCCTTTATTGTTGATTCATTCCTTTCTAGTGCTTGCTGTATTGTTTCAATTTTTTGATCCAGCTTTAAGATGTCTAATTTCATTTCTGCCTTTAAGTTCCCCATCTCTTCTTTTAATTCATTTGTGTCAGCTCTTGTTTCAATATGATTTTTTACCATTATTTCCTGAAGTTTTAGCATGGATTCTTGTAAAATAAGAAGGGTCGATTGGACTTTGGCATTTGTGATGAAAGGTTGTTTCTCTCCATGTAGAGTTTCTTCAATTGTCTTTTGTGCCATCACTGAGGGTGACAGCATCATAGTTATTTGTATTGAAGGGGTCTTCTTTCCAGTTTTAAGCATTGTGTTAGTCATAGAGATCATTTCTTGTAAAATTTGTTTTTGTATTATACTAAACATGTTGTCCCAAATTATCATTCACTATTGAGAAGTATCAGCTATATATGGCCACTACTCTAATTAATATGATATATTATAGGGTTAACCTCTTTGTCAATATATATAGTCTCCAGAACAATTTTAGAGCTATTTTCTAAATCAAATATCTGGATTTGTAGATCTTAATAATATATCAAATGCCTCCATTTAAATTTAAGTACTATTAATTTGTATATCTATAAATGCTATAAGATCCCTAATCTCAAAATATTGTTATAAGATAATATTTCAAATACTTACAAATCTAAATGAAAATATATCAACCTTTCTATACAATAATTAATTAGTTAATCTGTAGTAATCACAATTAGTCACTATTAATTATTTAATTCAATATAATCAATGCCTATAATCAAATATCAATACCTAAATAATTAATTAATTATCACCTTTTTTGTGTTATAACCAAATATAAACTTCAATATTTACTAATGTATTGATTAAATCATATATAAATTATGTTTACCACATTTGAAAGACAGTTAAGTTGGTGTCAAGAAAGAATTATTATAATCCGCAAAGTTTAAAGGGTTAAAGTGTCTTAATGTAGTTGTTCAGTTCTTCGTCTCTAAATCAAAATTCCTTCACCGAGCGCACCAGAAGCACAGACTTGCTGAGTAATGTCTCTGGTTTCACTGTCTCAATGCACTTTCCACTGTAGCCATTTCTCCTTTCGTTTAAAAATCTTGTAAATCAATCTTTAAATTCATATAGCCTCTTTCTTTAATAAATATTCTCCACTTACTACAGCTCCAGTCCAATAATCCAAAAAAGAGTCCAGTAAATTATTCAGTTTCATCTGTGGAATATTTAAAGTTGTAATAGATCTCCCCCGATCTCAAGTTCGTCCTTCCAATTTCCCCCAAAATCCACAGTTCAAATCTCCCGAAGTTCCCTAAAGTTAAATTCATTGTTCTTTCTTTCTTTTTTCCCCCCCAATTATTGTCAGGCACTCAGGTTCCTCCGATTCTCTTATCTTCTCTATACAATCGATTGCACCCTTACCCTCTTTCGTCTCACAAGCCCTTTCACTTTCACTGCCACTCATATCTGCTTTGGCAGCTGTTTTCGGGCTTCGCTCTGACTAAGCTTCTCCAATATTCAGCGCTCAATCAGGATCACAAATTCTTTCACTCTCACTCTTCATTCACCACAGTCTGTCACTCATTTGCTTCCTCTATATGTAACGATCGAGACTTCAGGGCCACCATTACTTACAGTCTCTTGATGTCAGTCTCTACAGGGTCTCTCTGTGTCGCAATGAGAATCGCCTCCTCCACACTACGACTCAAGTCTCCCCACACTGGCATGCTTCTCTACAAGATCCGTGCACACCTAAGGGTAACTCCAACAGCAAGAGGAGATACCATGAAACTCAGAGCGAAACTCAGCACCTCCGTTCATCCATATCTCATCACTGGAAGTCCTCTGGGCAAGACCTTTTTAACTTGCACAATATTTAATTTTGCATTATATATTCTAATTTGTATGTCATACATTATGCCTTATTTTACTTATGAAGGTTCTGACATGAATCAGTATAAACAACATTTGGTGCAGCCACATTCTGCAACAGTAATGACACCAGTAGCTCTACAAACTATATCATGACTATTTGTAGTTTCCTCACTAGATGGCACTCATTTTGCTTTCATTTATAACAGAGAAAGGTTTGGAAGGCAAAGGTGTTTTATTTCTTCCTCCTGGCTTAGTAATCCACAGCAGCGTTTTCTCTTTAATCATTAGATGGACAAACCAAACAGCAGCCTTGAAAAGAGAAAAAGTGACTTGGTTTGAGAAAGAAAAACTGCATTATTGCCTTCATTGTTTCTCCTGAAAGACTGAGAGACCAGCCAAACATGGAAACCTTTAGGTTGTTCTCAAGAACCTGGAAAGCTCAGTGGACACTTCTCATTGGATTATTCATTCTGTGTAAGTGAAAACATTCTAAGGATTCGGATGAGGTTTTTTTTTAACAGCTCATGGAAGCATAGATAATCCCTCCTTTTCTTTTCCTCTCAGTGTGCAGCTTGGATGCCCAAGTTATCCAAATACCTGAAAAGCTGGAAGTTCAAGAAGGAGCCTCTTTCACTCTGAAGTGCAACTATTCCAGCCAGTATCAGTCCTATTTTTGGTACAATCAAGTTCCTGGAGAGGCTCTATCTCTCATCCTATCTATATCTTCTGAAGGAAGTGAGAAAAATAAAGGTTTTGTGGCAAAGACCATTACAACATATTTTTACTTGAAATCAAAAGAGTCATCAAACTATATGTACCATTAACAATTCCCAAAACCAGAAAAAAACAAATTACCCACAACCATAAGGAAGCTTCAAGAAATCACTTTGGTTGAAAAACAAATTTGGTCACGTTGCCAATTTCAAAAGCCGATACAAAAATTTATGCCACCAGATAAAAACCGAATGCACCAATTATCACATTAAACAAGAAGAAAACCTTCTACGCACCAATTCCACCTGCGCTTTCTACAATTTTGTAAACAACAAACTAAAAGACTCAAGGTCCATCCCACCCCTGATAGGACCTAATGGACACATTCTTTGGCTCAGTATTTGTAAACAGCAATGGATCATGCCCAGTATTTCCTAGTCAAACCACAGACAACTACATTGATCTAATACATATTGATTTTACAGAAGACATTGTTGAAAAAACACTACACAATCTAAAACCATCTCTATCTATTGGACCAGACAGAATATGTGCCTACTTCTTAAAAAAGGTATCCACTGCCATAGCCAAACCTCTAAGCATAATCTTTGAGAAATCTTTCAGGACCAGCTCCTTGCCAAAACTATGGTCCCAAGCCACAGTCATCCCCATCTTCAAAAAGGGAGACCCCAGCTTAGTTGAAAATTACAGACCAATCTCTTTATGCTGCGTCACCTGTAAGGTCATGGAATCAATTATTAACCAATCCATCATCCTCCACTTAGAAACAAATAACCTACTCTCTAATAAACAAATTGGTTTATCTCTGGATCCCTGCAAGACTGGATAGAAGCATTCCTGTCAAACAGACAACAAATGGTCAAAATTGGGAGAGTCCTATCAAATTCTGTACCTTTCAACAGTGGTGTCCCCCAAGGCAGTATTCTAGGACCAACTCTTTTCATACTCTACATAAATGACCTCTGTGATTATATCAAGAGCAACTGCATTCTCTTCACTGATGTTGTAAAGCTATTCAACACCACAGACAATACTGCTACCCTTCAAAAAGACCTTGACTATGTATCAGAATGGTCAAACAAATGGCAACTTCAAATCTCAGTGAATAAATGCTCTGTCCTACGTATTGGCAAAAAAAAATCAGAAAATAAAATACAGGCTGAATAATCAAGACCTTGTTGACGATCCAAACTCTGCCAAGGATCTTGGAGTACTCATCTCAAATGACCTAAGTGCTAGAGCCCACTGTAACTACCAAGCCATTAAGAGTTGTTAACCTAATCTTACGTAGCTTTTTCTCTGGTAATATTACTAGAGCATACAAAACATTTGCTAGACCAATACTCAAATACAACTCATCAGTCTGGAATCCACATTATGTATCTGATATTAACACAGTTGAGAAAGTCCAGAAATATTTCACAAGCAGAGTTCCCCACTCCTCTACTTGTTGCAGAATATCTTATGCCAACAGACTCGAAATTCTAGACCTAGAACACCTAGAACTCTGCCACCTTCCATCCGATCTAAGTATGGTATATAAAATCATACATTACAATGCCCTACCTGTCAATGAATACTTCAACTTCAACCATAACAACACTAGAGCAAACAATAGATACAAACTCAAGGTTAATCACACCAAACTTGATTGCAGGAAATATGACTTCAGCAACAGAGAGGTCGATGTCTGAAATACTCTACCTGACTCTGTGGTTTTTCTCCCCAACCCCAAAAACTTTAACCTTAGAATATCTACTATTGACCTCACCCCTTTCATAAGAGGTCTCTAAGGGGTGTGCATAAGTGCACCAACGTGCCTACCATCCCTGTCCTATTGTTTCTTTTTTATTTTTTTATTTTTTTACACACACTTTGATGTAGTGTTAAAACACACACACACAGAGAGAATATTTTTTAAAAATATATATCTGTTAGTTAAATTTATTTCCTGCAAATTTCCATGTTGTCTCATCCAAGCTTTGCTTATCCAGCTTAGATGGAACCAATTCAGTCCAGCAAAAATAATTTATTGCTAGAAAAAGATTAACTCTGAACAAGTGGGGGTATCTGGAGGCTTCTGCCCTTGGCAATTGTGATGACAGACAACAGCAGATATGTATACCTGCCCTTTGTGTCTTGATTGTTGCACACTTGAGGACATCATGGTAGTGGGACATGAATGGAATGGAATGGAATGGAATGGAATGGAATAGAATAGAATAGAATAGAATAGAATAGAATAGAATAGAATAGAATAGAATAGAATAGAATAGAAAATCTTATTGACCAAGTGTGATTGGACGCACAAGAAATTTGTCAATGTTGCTGGTTTCTGGGCAAGATCTGTTTAACTTGTACAATATTTTAACCGTGTAATCTTTTAATCCCGTTTCTCCTGGATGAATGAGGCACCAGATGAAGCATGGAAACTTTTAGAATATTATCAAGAAGCTGGAAAGTTCACTGGAGGACACTTCTCATTCGATTATTCATTCTATTTTTATTGGTTTTTAAAACAAACATGAACAAACAAAACATAAAAACATCAAGCCATCTTCCATATATATACATACAGTGTGCCTGTTGGTTTACAAATTGTTTTGTGCTTCCATTTCATCGTCTTCAATTACAATTACATTGTATATACGCTCGTACTTTCAATCAAATATTAAATACATTAATATCATTATTAATCAATCATTTGACATTACTTTTATTCATTCATGTTTTACAAAATAATCATATTTTACTTAATTTGTTTTATAACAGTTCATATTATCATCCCAAATCTATCCTAAAATCAATTTGTAGATATAATAAGAAAAGAATACATCTTTATATATTTATTATTTTCTAAGAATCTACATATTTCATTACTATATTTTACTGTCTAACCATTGATAGAAAAGATCCCAAATTTTATAAAATTGTTTATCATCTTATTCTCTAATTTCAAATGTCAATCTACTCATTTCAGCACATTCCAATATTTTCTTAATGATTTCCTCCTGTGATGGTGTTTTCTCATTTTTCCAGTTTTTGGCAAATACAATCCTAGCCGCTGTTAATACATTTACAATCAGGTACTTCAAGTCTTTACTATATATTTCAGGTAAAATTCCCAATAAAAATATCCCTGGTTTCAAATCTATATGCTTTTTTTTGTCATTTTTTCCAACCACGTGTGGATTTTAGTCCAATATTTTTTATCATCCGCACATGTCCACCACATATGGTAATATGAGCAGAGGTGTCTGATGACATTTCCAACATTTTTCGGATTTATTCTCGAACATTCTTGCTATTCTTTTGGGGGGGAAATGCCACCTGTAAAACATCTTATACAAATTTTCTTTATATGCTGTTGACATTGTCATTTTATAATTTTGAGACCACAGTTTTTGCCATTTCTCTAGATCCATCCCATTCTTCCCCCAAGCAATCATAGTTTCTTTAACTTGTTATTCTTCTAATTTAATTTCTAATAAATATCCATACAATTTTTTAATCACCTTTTCATCAGTACTTGTCAAAATCTTATCTAAGTCAGTCAGTTTATCATAGAAACCCTCTGTTTTAGAATCTTTATCATACCTTGAATGTATTTGCGCATATGAAAACCAATTCATCTTTATACCTTGTTCCTCTAATTTTTGCATAGATTTAAGTTCACCCTTTTCATTCAACATTTCACCATATCTAACTGTTTGTTCCTTTTTGTGTATTATAGGATAAGAAAATGCTTCAATAGTCGATAGCCAGACTGGAATTTTCAAATAACATTGTCTTTTAATCTTCTCCCAGTTTAACCACAAAGACTCCCGTATATAATGCCTTCTAAAGTAACCCTGTGTTTTAGTTCCCTTATACTATAAGAAAGCGTGCCAACCCAACAGCAAATCATGTCCTTCTAATGTCAACAATCTAGTATTTCTTAATGTTATCCATTCCTTAACCCACATCAAATTTGTAGTTTGGTAGTACAACTCCCAATTAGGCAAACCAAATCCTCCTCTTATTCTAGCATCTTGCAAAAGTTTTAACTTTATTCTCGCTTTCTTACCTTGCCATATATATTTCAACACAATTTTATTTAAATCTTCAAAGTAATCTTTTCCAAGCCTAACTGGAATTGTTTGGAACAAATATAAAAGTCTGGGTAGTATGTTCATCTTGATGATATTCTCCCTATTAATGACAGTTGTAAATTTTCCCATTTCACCAAATCTAGCGCAATCTGCTGCTTAAGTTTGATATAATTATTCTCTTTTAGTGTACTGCATCTTGCTGTCAAATATATCCCCAAGTACTTGATCGTATTCGTGACCTGGATTTCCAATAGATCTGCCAGTTCTTCCTTTTGATAACATATTCTTTGTCAAAATCTTTGTCTTATCTTTATTTATTTTCAAGCCAGCCATCTTTCCATATGTCTCCATCTTTTCTATCAGTTTTAATGCTGTTTCTAGTGGGTCTTCTAAACTGAAAACCAGATCATCTGCAAATGCTTGCAATTTAAATTCTTCCTTTTTAATTTTAATCCCTTTTATATTCTTTTCATCTCTAATATTTCTATTTAGCACTTCCAAGTTTAACACAAACAACAGAGGTGATAGTGGGCACCCTTGTCTTGTTCCTTTTCTTATATCGATAGAGTCTGTCAGTTCTCCCTCTATCATTACCTTTGCCGTTTGCTTATGATATATAGCTTCTATTGCTTGAATAAATATTTTAGCAAAGCCCATCTGTTCTAGCAGTAATAACATGAATTGCCAATTCACATTATCAAATGCCTTCTGTGCATCTAAAAATATCAAAGCCATTTGGTTTCAGGATGTGCCTCGTTGTATTCCAAAGTGTCCAAGATTACTCCCATATTGTCTTTAATTTGTCTCTTTAGCAGAAATCCATTTTGATCAGGTTGGATAAAATTGTTTAAATATTTTTTAAGTCTTTCTGCCAATACTGAAGCAAAAATTTTATAATCTGCGTTTAGTAAAGTAAGGAAACAGAGTAAGGAAGACCTTGGTGCTCTCTGAGCTTCATGGCTTTCTTCCTGGGGAAATCATCCCTCCTTTTCTTTTCTTCTCAGCCTGCAGTTTGGATGCCCAAGTTATCTGTTCTGGACTAGCAGGCTTGAAAGCCTGCAACTCGGATTGGCCCGCTGGCAGTGGATCGTGATTGGTCAACTCAGACTGATCCGATTGGCTAGTTAATGGGCTGCCGTGATTGGTCTAACCAAGCGTGGCAAACTCAAATCACCATCATTGGCTGCCTAGCCGCAGCCAGCTCTATATAAGGGGCTGCTGTGGCTGGGATAGCTCACTCAGATCTGAAGTCACTAATAAAGAGCTGTTGTTGCTATCTGAGTCTTGTCTCCATTTTTGGACCCATCCTCCCAGATCTAACACTGGCAATGAGGATGGGATACGGAGACAACAAAGCCTACTGAGCACTCGCAGAAGCTGAAGGAGCACGGGGCTGACAGAGCGCAACATTGGCGAAATGGCCAGCAGCGCTATACCACCCGCCCCATTCGATCCAGCCAGCAAGGACTGGGACTCATATATGGACAGATTCCAAATGTTCCTGGAGTCCAACAACCTTAAAGATGCCATGCCCAGCAAAAAACGAGCAGTCTTCCTGACGCATTGCGGATCCGCCGTTTTTAAGATGGCCAAAGCACTTGCAAAACCGGCTGAAGTCAAAACAATGGACTGGGATACCCTTGCTCCCATCCTTCACAACCATTACGCCCCGGCAGTACTGACTCTCATTCGCAGACACAAATTTTACCAGAGGGATCACCGCAAAGGTGAGAGCATCGGGGATTTCATGGCTGACCTAAGGAATCTGTGCGGATTGTGTGGCTTCACCAATCTAGAAAAAGCCATGAGGGACCGAATTGTCCTTGGCCTAAGAGATCCAACCGTCCAAAACAAGATCATGGCCAAAGGAGACATCTGCCTTGCAGATTCCATAGCAGACGCCACTGCAGCTGAAGCCACTCATAAATCAGCAGCACGAATGCATCGAGCAAGTGGGGCCAGCCACCAGCCCACCAACGATACGGGGAAACCTTCAGAAAAATTCACGTCAGCTAAACATCACGAAGATGTCGAATCCTCGTCAGACAGTGAGGAGGAAGAAGTCCACAGACTCCGGTCAGAACGTGAGCAACGGGACCAGTGGGGTCATAAATTGAACTACCAATGCGCCGGGTGTGGTGGGAACCACCCATGATCCGAGTGCAGATTCCTAGACGCCATCTGTCGTTTTTGTGAAAAACGAGGACATATTGCTAAGGTATGCAGAAATAAAAGAGGCTCCAGCCCCCGACGGAGAGGGAACAGCCCCAAAAGAACTGACGGCAACCCCACCACACAGAGGGATCGTCCAAGCAACCAGTGGAACCAGAACAACAGACCCCAAAGGTTTACTGGCGCACCCAGACGGGAAGAGGCACATCAGACCATCACCATCAGCCACGCTTCATCATTGGACACCAAAAAAATCCATGTAGAAGTCACCATTGAAAATCAACTGTGCATCATGGAAGTAGACTCCGGGTCTTCTCTGTCCATGGTCTCCTGGAAAACTCTTAAACAGCTGATTCCCAACAACCGCCGCTGAGACCTCAGCAGTCAGAGACTCATATTAAAAGACTACCAAGGCAACTGGATTCCAGTTGCTGGCAGCAGTCATTTCCAGGTCTCTTTCAAAGGTCATACTGCAATACTACCACTCACCATAGTTGATAGAGACCGGCCAAGCCTACTGGGCCTTCAGTGGTTTGCGCCATTAGGAATCGGAATGGCAGGAATTCACCATACCGAAGACGATGACTGGGAAGCGGCCCTCGTTTTGGATTTCCAGGAAGTTTTCAGTGAAAATTTAGGCAAGTACAAAGGGTCCCCTATTTCATTTAATCTCCGCCCTGACATTGCGCCCATTCGCCTAAAACCACGCTGAGTTCCTTTTGCTCTCAAACCCAAAATTGATGAGCAACTGGACAAATTAATAGCACAAGGCGTGTTAGAACCCATTGATCACGCCCAATGGGAGACACCAATTGTCACCCCCATAAAACCTGACGGGTCTTTGAGAATTTGTGGTGACTACAAGGCCACCCTCAACCACGCACTGCAGCAGAGTGCCTATCTGGTACCAGTCATCCAGCATCTCCTACATTCACTTGGGGGTGGCAGAATATTCGCAAAGCTTGACCTGGCCCAAGCTTATCAACAGTTGCCAGTAGATGCCAAAACCACCGAAGCCCAAACTATAGTTACACACCGAGGTGCATTCAAGTGTAACAGGCTCCAGTTTGGAGTCAGCATAGCACCAGGCATCTTTCAAAGCCTGATGGAGAGACTATTGCAGGGCATAAAAGGGGCCGTGCCCTATTTTGATGACATTTTAATACCCACCCCAACAAGGAGTCATTTAGAGAAATGCCTCAGAACAGTCCTACAAAGGTTCAAAGATACTGGCCTCAAGGTAAAAAAAGGAAAAGTGCCAGTTATGCACTGAAAGGGTTGAATTTCTTGGTTACCTCCTTGACAAACAAGGAATTCACCCTACAGAAAAGAAATTGGCAGCCATCAAAAATGCCCCAAAACCCCAAAACAAAACAGACCTTCAAGCTTTCCTGGGACTCATTAACTTTTATAACATTTTCCTACCCCAGAAGGCGACCGTTGCTGAACCCCTTCATAGACTTCTTGATAAAAGGGCCTCCTGGATTTGTGGACGACGGGAGGAACATGCCTTCCAATAAGTAAAGGACCTTTGAACTTCAGATGCAGTGCTCATACAATATAACGAAACACTCCCATTGACTGTGACTTGGGATGCCTCACCTTTTGGGGTGGGGGCCATCCTGAGCCATGTCCTACCAAACGGTACTGAGGCACCTATTGCATTTTTTTCAAGAACCTTGTCAAAAACAGAAAGGAACTATAGTCACCTAGACAAGGAAGCCCTTGCAATTGTATCTGCAATCAAAAGGTTCCATGAATATGTGTATGGGAGATCATTTTCCATCATCACAGATCATAAACCATTACTTGGCATCCTGGCAGGTGACAAACCCACTCCACACATTCTATCTCCCAGAATGACACGGTGGTCGGAGTTCCTAGCCCCTTACAACTATCAACTGAGACATCGCCCTGGGAAAGCTATTCCCCACGCAGACGCCTTGAGCCACTCTCCACTACCTGAACTGCAAGATGACCCAGCTCCCATGCTACCAATACTACAAATTGAGACAATCCCCTCACCACCACTAACAGCTCAAGACATCGTCCTTGAAACCAAAAAAGACTCATGCTTGGCACGAGTTCTTGGCTGGGTGGAGAAGGGATGGCCAGAAATCGAGCCCAACGACAACCTTTAAACCCTTCAAGAACAGACAAAAAGAACTTTTTTCACAAAGAGGTTGTGTATTATGGGGAGACCGAGTGGTCATACCAGCAAAACTACAAAAAAAAGTTCTACAGTTGCTGCACGATGGACACCCGGGCATCGTGTGTATGAAAGCGCTGGCAAGGAGCTATGCCTGGTGGCCAGGTATGGACAAACAAATTGAAACCTGGGTCGCCACCTGTGACAGATGCCAAGAGACACGCTTGGCCCCACCAAAAGCTCCACCAGCCGAATGGGAAACACCCAGAGGTCCCTGGTCACGTATTCATATCGACTTTGTGGGACCTACAAAAGGGCATACTTTTCTAATAACAGTAGACGCATAGTCTAACTGGCTCAAGGTTAATAAAATGAAAACAACGACCACAGATGCAGTCATCAAGAAATTGAACAGACTTTTTGCAACACATGGCCTACCCAATGTTCTGGTATCCGACAATGGGCCCCAATTTACTGCCTTAGCCTTCGAACAATACCTAGCAGACCGTGGCATCTGACACGCACTGACATCGCTGGCTTATCCAGCGGCAAATGGTAGAGCTGAATGAATGGTTCAGTTCACACACACAAAAAAAACTCTACAAAAAATGGAACAAGGGAACATCCATGATAAAGTCACTAGGATGCTCCTTCTCCAGCACATCACACCCAACAGCATGACCAACAAGAGCCCAGCTGAACTTCTGATGGCCAGGAAACTCAGATCGCCTCTAGACCGCCTGCACCCTACTTACACCCCAGAAAAACCCCTGGGTTCCAGCAGCAAGCACCGCGCCTTTAAGGTATGAGACCTTGCATATGCAAAAAACTTTTCAGGGGACCCCCTGTGGATTCCTGCCCAAATAACTCAGGTCACAGGCCCCCGCTCCTACCACCTACTAACCACAGATGGCAGAGCGTGGAAACGCCACATTGACCAGCTACGTTCCAGGCTGACCACAACTCCCATCAGTGACCCCAACCACGAAACCAGGGGGGAAGGGGAACCGTGAGTCCTGGAATAGAATCAACATCTGGCCTACAAGAACTAACCCCTAGATCACCACATCAAAGCTTACAATACTTATCAACTGAAGTAGAGCCTTGGCAAACGAACATTTCACTGAGAAGCAGCAGCCAAGCAGGCTCAGCGAGCCCTGGGAGCCCAAGCAGTAGCAACGAAGTGGGTGACTCAACCATCCCGTGGTCACCAGAGGGGAGTCGCAGCTATGGAACTGGCTCACCGTCACAGGCAATTCCTTTTTTTTTTTTTAGAAAAAACTTTATTAATTTTACTTTTAAAAAACAACAACACAGCTACAAATTATATACAACAAAAGGACAAACAGGTCTTGGCATAGGCCAAGAGGGAAAGAGAGGAAGGCTTGAGAGAGGAAAGAGGGAAAGGGAAGGGAAGGGAGGGAAAGAGTAGGGAAAACAATTATAATAAAAGCATATTTTTTGTGACTTTCTGTAAGGTCCTTTCTTCTTCAAAACTATCGTCGGTGGTGCTTTTCTTTATCTCTGCTTCGGAGGCCCTCGACCTTAATTTTCCTAGAGGTGATCTATCTTTGGTTTAGCCATTTATACAAAGGATTCCAATTGCTTTAATAGGTTGAGGGTTCTTTATTTTTTAATGCTTGGGTTAGTTTGTCCATTTCGGCGCATTGTAAAATTTTCTGAATAACCATAAGTTCAGTGGGGATAGAGGGTAGTTTCCAGCACTGGACAAATGCCAGTCTGGCTGTGGTTAAGATATGGATTGTAATATACTTCGATTTTTTGGATATTTGTTTATCAAAAATTCCTAGAAGGAAGGACTCTGGTTTGTACTCAATTTGTTCCTTGGTTATTTCCTCTAGCCAGTGCCTAATTTTTTGCCAGTACTTCTGGGTTTCCTTGCATGACCACCACATGTGGAAGAAGGTACCTTCTATGTTTTGACATTTCCAACATTTGGGGCTCGTGTTGGGGTGCATCTTCGCCAATCTCGAAGGGGGCAGGTGCCATCTATAAAACATTTTATATGAGTTTTCTTTATAAGCTGCTGATTTCATAATCTTAATGTTCCTGTTCCAGATCTTTTCCCATTCTGCTAGGGTAATGCTCCGACCCACGTTTCTGCTCCATGCAATCATATTTCCTTTGACAAATTTTTGTTCTAGTTCTGTTTCTAATAAATGTTTGTAAAATTTAGATATATTTTTTTTACTCGGTCCTAATAGAATTTTGTCTAAAGTCTGTAATTTATTGTAGATTCCAAATTCCTTAATGTCTTGTTTGTATCTACTATGAATTTGAAGGTACACCCACTGATCAATTATAAATCCTTGCTCTTGTAATTCTTGTTGTGTTTTCAGCTTTCCTTGTGGGTCTAATAATTTTTCGTACTTAATCATTTTGGTTATGTCCAAATTATTAGGGTGTACTATCACTTCCATTGGAGATAGCCAAATCGGTATTTTTAGATAAAGTTTTTTACGTACTTTTTTCCAATTAGTTAATAAAGAGTCCCTGATAAGATGCCTATGGAAATATGATTGCCTGGGTTTCCCAGTTTCCCACAGAAAGGCATGCCATCCTTTCTGCATATTGTGGCCTTCTAATACTAGTGTTCTTTTGTTGGTTAGATTCACCCAATCCTTTATCCATAGTAGGGTGGCTGCCGTATGATATATTTCCCAGTTTGGCAGGGCTAACCCTCCTCTGCTTTTCGAATCTTGTAGGGCTTTTACGTTAATCCTAGCTTTTTCCCCCTGCCAAATAAATTTCAACGTTATCTTGTTTAGTTCCATAAAAAAAAAATATTTAATTTGATTGGAATTGTCTGGAATAAATATAGAAATTTTGGCAAATATTCATCTTAATCAAAGCAATCCTGCCCAATAAGGAAAGTTGTAATTTACTCCAGGAATCTAAGTCTTTCTTGGATTGTTGGAGAAGTTTGTCATAGTTGTTTTCTTTTAATGATTTGCTTTGTGGAGTTAGCCAAATTCCTAAGTATTTAATTTTGTTTGTCACCTGTATTCCCATTGTTGTCTCTAGCTCTTTATTCTGGTCTCCTGTTAAATTTTTAGTCATTAATTTCGTTTTTCCCCTGTTTATTTTAAATCCTGCAACTTCTCCAAATCATTCTAGTTCTTCTAATAAGTTGTTCCCTTTTTTTATGGGCTCCTCCAGAAAAAAAACCAAATCATCAGTGAAAGCTTGTACTTTATACTCTTCTGATTTGATCCTCAGTCCTCTAATTCTCAAATTTTGCCTAATGTACTTCAGAAGAGATTCTAGGGCAAATATGAAAAGCAGAGGGGAGAGAGGGCAACCCTGTCTTACCCCTTTTTCTATTTTTATCAGGCCAGTTTGTTCCCCATTTATTAGAATATTTGCCTGTTGAGTGTGGTAAATTGTAGTGACGACGTTTTCGAATCTGGTGCCAAGGTTCATATTATATATTTTTTGAATTAAGAAATGCCAATTTAAATTGTTGAATGCTTTTTCAGCATCCAAAAACATAAATGCAAATTGTTTTTCCGGATGGGCTTCATAGTATTCTGAAATGTCTATCACTGTTCTTAAATTATTCTTAATTTGTCGAAACGGGAGAAATCCATTTTGATCTTCATGGATATAAGTGTTTAAAACCTGTTTTAATCTATTGGCTATTATAGAAGAGAATAGTTTGTAATCTGCATTCAGGAGCGAAATTGGTCTATAATTATTAATAAGTCTGTGGTCTAGGTCCTCCTTCGGGATCAACAAAATTAAGGCTCCCCTCCACGAGTCCGGCATCTTGGCTGCTAAGAGTACCTCATTAAATACTTCCAGCATCAGTGGTCCAATTTGTTCTATGATTGTTTTGTAAAGTTCTACCGGTATCCCGTCCGGTCCTGGTGCTTTATTGTTACTTTGCTTCTCTATTGCTGACTTCAGTTCGGACCATGTTATATTTTGGTTTAATAATTCTATCTCTTCCTCTCCAATTGCTTTATCATTCGCTTCCTCCAGGTATTTCATTATTTTATTCTCACAGACTTCTTCTTTTTTGTATAATTTCCCGAAGTATTTAAAAGTGATCTCTTTTTTCTTCTCTATCTCCTCTTGCATATTGCCCCCCTCATCCATTAATTGGTGTATCAATCTTTTTTCTTTCGTTTTCTTAAGTTTGTGGGCTAACCATCTCCCTGGCTTGTTTGCATGCTCAAAGTAGATTTGTTTAGTCATTTTCAGACTAATCTCCGATTTTTCTTGTTCCAGTAAATTTAGTTTGTGTTTAGTTGTTGTTAACTGGTTCTGTATTCTTTGGTTTTTGGGGTTCTTTTGTAGTTGGGTTTCTAAATCCTTAATTTCTTGTTGTAGGTTACTTTGTTGGGCATACTTTCTTTTATTTCTCATAGCATTGTAAGAGATTGTTATTCCTCTTATAAATGCCTTTAATGTGTCCCATATATTTTGTTTTGAAGTTAGATCATTATTATGTTCCTTTAAGAAGAAGTTCAGTTCTTCTTTCAGTTTGTTAGTATATTCTTCTTCTTTTATTAAATGAGTGTTAAGAGTCCATCTTTTCTTTGGTTTTCTTCTACCTCTCCAGGTTATTTGAATTGGGTTGTGGTCAGCCCAGTCATTTGGTAAGATTTCGCTATCTTTGATTTCATTAATTAATTCACCGTTTATCCAAGCCATATCTATTCTTGTCCAAATTTTGTGTGGGTTAGAATAATAAGTAAACTGTTCTTTTTGGGGGTTTAATTTTCTCCAGATATCTACCAGATTCATTTCATTCATCATATCCTTACATGGCTTAGAGAATTCTCTTTTTCCTTTTTTGTTCTTACTCCTGTTACTATGATCCTTCCGGTAGTCAGCAATAGAGTTAAAATCACCAATCAGGAAAATATTGCCATTTTCAAAATCGATTATTTTTTGGTGGAGATGTTTAAAAAATTTACCTTGATCATCATTTGGGGCATAGATTACTACCAGTAAAAATGTAATGCCATTAATCGAGATTTGTACCACCAGAGTTCTTCCTTCAGGATCCACCCAGATTAACTCCGCTTTTAAGTCATCTCTCACATAGATTGCAATACCTTTCTTTTTGTGTTTATCTGCTGGTGCTGTAAATAATTTTCCCAGTTTTGGACAATCTAGGAATTTCTCCTCACTTTTCCTAATGTGTGTTTCTTGTATGCAAATTATATCAACATTTTGTTTTATTAGTTTGGTTAGAATCCTTTTCCTTTTAGCTCTTGAATTTAGGCCGCTTATATTGATGGAAAGAATTTTCCTTCCTTCGTCCATTTACTTAAGTCTGCCTCACTTTTTGTCTCGTAACTATACGGCTCTCTTCTTGTGGTTGATATGGGGTTGTTTCTTCTCTTTCTTGTTGTAAGTTGTCTTTCCCTTGAGTTTGGACAGAACTTTCTTCTTTGTTCCTATGGCGGTTACAATCTTCCTGCATGTTCCTTTGGGTTTCCTCTCTAGTGTGTTGATCCTCCGTGGTTGTTAGCTGTTCTAGGAAGTCTTGTGCTTGTTCTATTGAATCTATTTTAATTTTTCTTCCCTTCCACGATATTAGCATCCCTTCTGGGATTAGCCATTTGAATGAGATTTCATTTTTATTTAAGTAATTGGCTAAAAATTTATATTCTTGCCTTATGGCCCTCACTTTTCTTGGAAACTGCTTAAGAACTATGATCTCTTTGCCCTTATATAATATTCTCTCATCTCTGGCCTTTCTAAGTATTAGGTCTCTCATGCATCTTCTTGAAAAGCGGATATGGATCTCCCTTGGGCAATTGTGACGCCTTGCATAACTGGTGTTCACCCTATAGATTCCATCGAATTCTTTGAGTAAGTCATCTTTCTCTTTTTCAACTAGTTCAGCCAACAAACCTGCCATTAATTGCTCTAGTTCTTCATTTTGGGATTCCTCCATGTTTTGGAACCTTAGGTATGCAGCTGCTCTGTCCATCTCAAGTTGGACCAAGGAATTTTCCATTTCTCTATTAACATTTTTAAAGTCTTCCTCAGTCCTTTCTAGGTTCCTCTCCGCTTGTTCTGTCCTCCTCTCTATTTCTTTTATTTTTAATTCAGTTCTTTCCATGGCCAATTGCATTGTCCCAACCTTATCTTCAACTCTCTGTATATCTGCTCTCATCTCCTCTTTTAATTTACCCATTTTTTCCTTCAGTTCGCTAATATCGGCTCTGGTCTCATTGTGATTCCTAATCATAATCTCCTGCATTCTAGACATTGATTCTTGCAGGGATAATAATGTCGCTTGTAAATTGGCATTAGTGACAGTTGGTTGTTTTTCTCCTGTCAAGGTCTCTTCTATAGTTTTCTGCGTTGTTGGGGAGGCAGTTGCCAGAGTTGTCATCAAGGTCTGGGTGTTCTTCCTTCCCGTTTTCAGGGCCGTGGTTGTTGTGGAAGTCATCTCTGATAAGATTTGTTTTTGAAATTGGACAATGTTAAGAATATTATCCCAAATCACCATTTGATGTAATAGTCTTTTAAGTGTGATTACAAGTCTATTTGCTAAGCTTACACACCAAGTTATTTTAGATCTCTTTCTTCGGCCCAATCTGTCATTCAGGCAAGTTAAATTCCAGTTCAATAGAGTGTTATCAGATACTATACAATACTATACAATAGATGCTATACAATAGAATGTAATCAAATATTATGTATTATGTATTATTCTCTATATTAAGTTCATATACCAGAGTTAATTGTATTTTACCCCTAATAAATCATTACTATATCAAATCAAACTTGTTTAAACAACCAACTCTAGAATTTCTCACTCTATATATACCTTTGTCCTATAATGTATATTAATATTTAAGGTTCCAATTCATCTGAGACAACCCTATTTAACAGACCTTAACATTTTTGTAAATCCAAGAGAGTCTAATCAGTAAACCCTAAAAACTATAACAAGCAATTTGCCTTTATACTTGTATTTATAACTATTATAGAAAGAAAGGAAAGACCAAGAGAGAAAGGGAGAGAGAGAAAGAGTGCAGGAGGAAAAGGGTCTTTTCAATTTTGGGGAATCACTAGGCATGTATCTGTGGAATTAGTTCCATAGAAAAACAAGATGGAGTTGGGGCTGGCGTTTTAGTCTTATAGTCTTTCCTCCTGGGTGCACCAAGGGAGCAGGGGGAGGAAGTGCTGACTAATTGCTGTCAGCGCTCAGCGATCAATCTTTGCCAGGCTTCCGTCTGTCTCTTCCTTCTCCTTCTTCCCTCTTCTTCTTCCCTTCTGCCAGCAATTGTCAGTCCACAGTCACTTTGGGCATCTGCCTCAGATCGATCACTTTAGAAATCAGTTTTGTAGGCAATGATGCTAAAAGGAAAGGACCTTGCGTATAAATGTCAGTGCATCGCTATCTCGCTCTCTACTGCTCGCTCTGCCCTCCTTCGCAGCTATAATCCTCTCCTAGTCTTCTAGTCTTCTCAGGCACTGATCCCAATGGCAATCCACTCCCGAGCTTCTTAAATTTCCAACCCCACCCCATCCAATCCAACATTACTCAAAATTAGGCATGCACGCCCCTAATTACCTCAATTTCAACCACAACTGGTCTGAAATGCAAGCTACTCAATGCAAGAAGCCTTGTAAATAAAATACCTGAATTTCTCCTCTTACTAAATATGGCTAAATTCGACACCATATTTGTCTGTGAAACATGGCTCAATGCATCTCTCCCTGACTCCATTACCACAGTAAAAGACTATCTTGTTTACTGATCAGATTGTGAAATCTGTAGAGGAGGTGATGTTGCTATCTTCTATAAAAAGTCCCTACATTTAAAAAACACCCAAGTTACCCAGGAGCTTGCTATTCCTGAGACCATCATCTGTGAACTGTCCTTAAATATCACATTTCGATTCTTACTATGTTACAGAGCCCCTGATTATGACATTGAACATGCAAACAAGCTAAATACATGACTAACATGGGCAGCATCCTGCCAACACACTTTTATCTTTCTTGGTGACTTCAATCTACCTCATCTACTGGACCCTTAACGAATGTACAACTGAACCCACACATGCAACTTTCTACAATGCAATAACAAATCTGGGACTAGAACAACTAGTAACCAACAACACTAGACTTAACAATTGCCTCGATCTCATCTTCTGCAATAGTTTGAATTCAATTTACAGAATACAAATTAAAGAACCCTTTTCCAAC
>NW_020769585.1:0-43682 GCF_900518735.1 Pseudonaja textilis
TTTGCCTGAAATCAAAGAATTCTATATCCATAGTATTTCACTGATTCACTAATTTAGTCACTATGTCAAAGAATGAAATAAGATTGTTTGGAATGATGTCTTTTTTACATACACGTAGGCTTCTGGTTATATGCTGGCTTCTAGATATTTCTGATCTGTTCCTTGATTATCTTTTTCAGGATCTTCCCAGATATTGATGATGCTAGGTCAATTAGTCTGTAGTTTCTTGATCCATTTTTTCCCTTTTCTGAAAATGGCAACCATGTCATCTCTTTTCTACTCCTCTGATAATTCCCCAGTGCTCCAGGATTTTTGAAAAATATGGTTCAATAATTCCAAAACCATGTCTGCTCCATCAGAAATCTGGGGTGTAATCTATCTGGTCTTGATTATTTTAATTCATTGAAGTCATTAAGGTGGACAGGTGTTCACTTACTATTTTCTTGCCTACTTTAATTTGTATTCCTAGTCTACCTTTACAGTTTTGTTTTTGTTAGGTTAGGCTATTTTTTCCTTTTGCATGAAGATAGAAGCAAAGAATGAATTAATCAGTTCTGCTTTTTCCCTGCTGTGTATTGCTTCTTTTCTATTTTCTCCCATTAGTGGATTGATTGTTTCCTTGCCTTTTTTCTTGTTTTGTTTTTCATTTTCAAGGAAACTTTTAAAATTATTTTTATCTATTGCAAGTCTTAGTTCTTCCCAAGGTTTAGGTTTCCTGATTCCATTTTGCAGATTAAGGCTATATGCTGGTATTCTGCCTTAGTTACCTGTCCCTTTTTCTATTTTTTTGTATTTATGCTTTTTGTGTTTCAGTTTATCAGAGAGTTCTTTATGCAACCATGCTAGTTTCTTCGTGAATTTCTTATTTTTCTTTTCAATGGTATTAAGCTGGATTGGGCTTTTATAATAACATTTTTCAGATTTTCCTAAGCATCTTGATTTATTTTCCCCTTTAAGATTTTCATCCATCAAATCATTCTCAAGCTCTCCCTAAGTTTATTGAAATCAGCTCTTTTAAATCTAAGACAGTAGTTTTATTTTGTTCTGTTCTGTTTCTGCATTATATTGAATTCCAATATGACATGGCCATTCTCCCCTCAAATTGCAGCTACTTCAACTCCTCTATTTTTTCTTCTCTTCGTAAGAATTAAAACCAGTATAGCTGACCCTCTAGTTCTTTCCTCTACTTTTTGGATGTCAAAGTTGTCAGCTAGACTCATAAGGAAGCTGTTTGATCTTTCACTTGATACAGAGTTTATCTCCCAGTTAATGTCAGGGTTGTTAAAGTTCCCCATTACTACTGTGATTATACTGTTTCCTGCATATATTAGTTAACTGATTAACAAAAAGTTCATTTATTTCTTTTGCTTGGTTGGGTGGCCTGTAGTATACACCTGTGGTGATGTCATTCTTTTTTCCTTTTATATTAACCCATATACATTTGAGGAAGTTTTTATCCTTGGTTTTATGCATTACTTAGTGTAGTGATTTTTTTACATATAATGCAACTCCACTTCCTCTTTTGTTAAGTCTGTTTCTCTCGAAAAATGTATATCTTTCCAGCAGTACATTCCAGTTGTGGGTTTCATCCACCAAGTTTCGGTAATGGCAATATATCATACCTACCCTCATATACTAGCATTTCATTCAACCTGTTTGTTCCCCAAACTTTTGAGTGTTATTGTATTGACATCTGAGTCCTTTATGGCTGATCCTGGGTTACATCTCCTTCTTTATAGCTGAGTTTTTCTTCCTTCCCATCATGTCCTATCTCTTTGCTTGATTGATTGTCTCGCAGTTTATGTTTATGTCTTATAGATCCTAAAAATTGGATACCCTCCCACCTCAACTTTAGTTTAAAGCCATTTGGATAAGCCAAGCCAGTCGTTTTCCAAATACATTCTTCTGGGTTCTTGTGGGGTAAGCTTGCTTCCAGTCTTCTGATACCAAAGCACTATCTAGATACATTTTGCAGTAAATTTATGTATCATTTTAAGCTATAAATAGTTTGGCTTTTGTTTACTATGTACATGAAACTTAGCCTGTTGTAATTAATTCACCAATCCATTGCTTTAGCATAGTGTGTGACCCCTAAACTGAGATGCAGGTCTGTGAAGAGATTCCTTCTGTACAGTTGTGAGTGCCACTGTGTTGCCATTACTTTTCCCGAAGCCTGAGCTAATGGATAGAGCTCTGTCTCAATATAAAGCTGCTGTTTTGCCAAATAAGGTGGTAATTTCTGATCCAAATGTATATTTTTTTGTGTAATTATCCTCAATTGCGCCTTTTTTGCTAGTTTAATTTGACAGCTAATTACTTGAAAAGATATTTAACTTAATGGTTCCCATTCATTTTAATTTAATTATAAGTTAGGTCTTACTAATTTCACATCGAGGATTTTTATTTTTTAATTTTTTTTTGCTTAGATGTATCTGTTGCTAATGCAGAGAAAATGGCCTTATTAGAAAAAGCAGGCACTAGAACCCTAGTGACTTAAATAAGACAGATTCTTGTTTCAGATAAAATTGATATTCTTTATCAACATGTAGCTGTTCAAACATAAGAGTTAAAATAAAAATCTGCACTAGCAATAAATAGTTGAAATTTGAACATGTGATTAAGCAACAAGTTGTCAGGCATAGAAAAGGCCAAACTAGTGACATGGAAAGAAAAGCATCTAGAAATGAAATTGAGTTCTCCATACCTCAATTGGTGGCACAAAACTAAGATGTGTTAAAATTCTCGGATTCATTCTTTAAATTGGGCAACATTTTGAGTCAGGCCCAGCATATGGGAGTTGTGGATTGGATTAATTTTCTTTGAACAGCAGATAAATGACATTCTTCCATGTCCCTCAAATCAGAGCTTTTAAGGAAAAAAGAAAGAATGGATACAAATCTACCTCAATCTATTATTTATTTTTCTATAATTAGAAACTCTGGTGTCAGTAGCAATTTTGTAAGGAAGATGGCAACTAATCTGGATTATGACATTAGTAGTAGATGAAAACATTGGGTATTAAATGCCTAATATCATATTTATGCAATTTTACTCTCTGTATAATCATGATAAAGGACCAAAATGTCAGAGACCTGACAGAGGCAGAAGAGATTAAGAAGAGATGGCAAAATTACACAAAAGAACTATACAAGAATGAGCTTAATGTCCCTGATAACCACGATAGGGTGGTCATTGACTTCGAGCCAGACAACCTAGAATATGAAGTCAAAATGGGCCTTAGGAAGTCTGGACAACAACAAAGCTAGTGGAGGTGACAGTATTCCAGTTGAGCTATTCAAAATCTTAAAAGATGATGCAGTAAAAGTGCTATACTCAATTTGCCAGCAAATTTGGAAAACTCAATGTGGCCACAGGATTGGAAAAGGTTAGTTTACATTCCAATTCCAAAGTAGGGCAATGCCAAATGTTCAAACCACCGCACCATTGCACATTTCACATGCTAGCAAAGTTATGCTCAAAATCCTACAAGCTAGGCTCTGGCAGTATGTGGACTAAAAACTACGAGAAGTACAGGCAGGATTTTGAAGAGGCAGAGGAACTAGAGATCAAATTGCCAACATACACTGGATCATGGAGAAAGCTAGGGAGTTCCATCTACTTCTGCTTCATTGGCTATGCTAAAGCTTTTGATTGTGTGGATCATAACAAATTGTGGCAAGTTCTTAAAGAGATGGGAGTACCAGACCATTTTATTTATCTTTTGAGAAACCTATATGTGTGTCAAGAAACAACAGTGAGAACTGGACACAGAACCACTGATTCATTCAGAATTGAGAAAGGAGTCTGACAAGGCTGTATACTGTCACCCTGACTATTTAACTTACACACAGAACACATCATGAGAAAGGTGGGGTTAGATGAATCACAAATTGGAATTAAGATTGCCTGGAGAAGTATCAACAACCTCAGATATGCAGATGATACCTCTCTAATGGCAGAAAGTGAAGACGAACTAAAGAGCCTCTTGATGTAGGTGAAGGAAATTGCAAAAGTTGGCTTGAAACTCAACATTAAGAAAACTAAGATCATGACATCTCGCCCTCTCAATTCCAGGCAAATAGATGGGGGAGGGTGGAGATAATGAGAAATTTTATTTTCCTGGACTCCAAGATCACTTCAGATGGGGACTACAGCCAAGAAAGTAAAAGATGCTTGCTCCTGGGGAGGAAAGCTTTGGCAAATCTAGACAGTGTACTAAAAAGCAGAGACATCACCCTGCCAACAAAAGTACATATAGTCAAGGCTATGGTTTTCCCAGTTTGCAATGTATGGCTGTGAAAGTTGGACCATAAAGAAGGCTGAGTGCCAAAGAATTGAGGCCTTTGAACTATGGTGCTGGAGAAGACTCCTGTGAGTCCCTTGGACTGCAAGGTGATCAAACCGGTCAGTCCTAGAGGAGGTCAACCCTGACTGCTCTTTAGAAGGCCAGATCCTGAAGATGAAACCCAAATACTTTGGCCACCTAATGAGAAGGAAGGACTCACTGGAGAAGATCCTAATGTTGGGAACAAATGAGGGTAAAAGAAGAAGGGAACAACAGAGAATGAGGTGGCTGAATTGAGTCACTGAAGCAGTCAGCGTGAGCTTAAATGGACTTCGGGAGATGGTAGAGAAAGGCCTGGAGGAATGTTGTCCATGGTATTGCAATGAGTCAGACATGACTTCAGGACTAACAACAATACAATCATTCCATCCTGTTTTATAGGTGAGTGGGACATGGATGGTTTACATAAACAAGACTGGTGAAGGTACATAATATTTGAACAGAACACAGCTTTCTATTATTGTTGATAAATAAGAAGGCAGTAAAATTATTAATTTAACATTAAGGATTTAACTACAAATGTTCAGGTTCAAATTATTTTGGACACAATTTGTGAAAAGCCAGCTCTCTGGAAAAGACTCTAAGGCTAGGAAAGGTAGAAGGAAAGGGAAAAAAAGATGACTGTTATAGTTTTGTTTTTCTAAAATAGCTTTCTTGAGATTTGTAGTGGAGTGCTTACAGAATTTTAAATACTCTGACATTACTGTTCCCTTATTTTGAGTCCTGAGGCCAAACTTGTGTTAAGTTGTTCTTTTCTGTAAAATCTGGCCTGTTTGTCTAACATGGAAATTCTTAACAAATCCAATGTGACAAAATGTGTCACAATTTCCAATGTTTGGGAAACCAAGCCCTTGTGATTCATGGCTTAGTTGTACTATATTTCGTAGCCATTTTTGGTTAATTCAAGAAATTTTAAGAAAATATACAACCTAGTTTTTAGTATAATCCATAAATTGTAAGGGACAAATATTTTTTTTCTGCCTTAGGGTGGCACTCAGTGAAATAATTGTTGCACTGAATATATATCATGGTTATAATTATCAGTTCTGACAGTAAATTTATATTTCAGAAATCAAATTCATATAAGCCATGGCATTCCCAATGACACTGTTTGAAGATGGAGGTTAGAAGAATATTTAAATGTTGGTGCTATAGAAAATTCTAAGAACACTGTGGATAACCAAGAAAATTTCTCACTAGAAATATAAATGACCAACTTATTCTACTTTGGATACACTAGGTGAAGCCCTAATCTCTGGAAAAGATTTTAATGTTGGGAAAGATGGAGGAAAGTGTTAAGTCTGGGCGGTGGGTCCCAAGGAGAGACGAGACTCGTGGTAGTGAACAAACAGCTCTTTATTAGCAGTCAGATACTGAGACAAAAACCACTAGCCGAGGCTGCTCTTTTTATAGAGCTTGGCCCCAACTAGGCAGCCAATGACAGGTTTTTCAGCTTGCCGTGCTCTGTATTAGCCAATCGCGGCAAGCCCTATATGAGCCAATCAGAGAGTACCATATCTTCCAATTGGGACCTGGCTTTTCCGGACCAATAGGAACGCAGGCTTTCAAGCCTGCTAGTACGGAACAGAAAGCAGAAGAAAATAACCAGCAGCAAAGTGGATGGACTCCAAGGTGACATATTGGGAGACATAGTGGATAGATTGTCTCAAAATCTATGTGATCATTAGGAGTCAAAAACATCTTGATAATCAATCAAATGTTAAAGATTAGCTTACAAAATGAAGAATCCCAAGCATGCAATAGCATAGTAGCAGCCACTAAATAAAATATGGGAATAGATTGTATTTCTCTGCAAGTTTTCATATCTGATTTGTTTCTACTTTGGAACCAAACATAAACTGAAAGCAAACAACCATTGTTTAAAAAGGCATCTAGATCCTTCCTGCACAAATGTTTCTTTATCATCGTATGAAATTAGTATTCCCAAGATAGGTTAGTAATTTAGTATTTTTAGTATTTATTTGATTTGTCAATTGCTCAGAAGATACAGGTATAAGAATAAATATAATATTGAATACATGAGATAGATACTTATAAGAAAATGGTTGAAGCTGAAGTATTCATTGACAGGTAGGACATTGCAATGTATGATTTTATATACTATACTTTAGTATAGTATATACTTTATATACTATATTTAGATCGGACTGAAGGCGGTGTAGTTCTAGGTTTTCTAGGTCTAGAGTTTCAAGTCTGGTGGCATAAGGTATTCTGCAATGAGTAGAGGAGTGGAGGACTCTTGTGAAATATTTCTGGACTTTCTCAATTGTGTTAATATCAGATACATCAGTGGCCCCCAACCTTTTTTGAACCAGGGACCAGTTTTACGATTATTTATTCTTCCACAGACCGGTATCTTCTACTACTAGTCCCTAAAGCAGCACGGAGCTGCTTTAGCCGGGCTTCTCTCTCCCTTCTCAGTTTCTCTCACCTTCCTCAGTGACCTGTCGCCCTTCTTCTTTCCAGCCTCGGGCAAAAAAAAAAAAAAGATTTGGCACAGCCGGCTAGAAAGCACGCTCGAATTCCTCTCAGCTTTCCGCCTCCGCCTGTGAGGAAGTGGGCGGCGGGGGGGGCGAGGGGTGCAAGCGTGGGCCAGGAAGCAGGACTGGTCAGGGAATGACCTTCCCTGGGAAAGTTGGAGGCGCTGCCACCACAGCTGCTGCTGCTTCTTTGTGCTCTGGCGATGGAAGCCGTGGTGCTCCTTCAGCACCTGTGCTCAATCTGTTCCTTCGGGTCGTGGTGCAGCAACAACAGCAACAGCTTTATCTGTGTGCATGCGCGTGTGTGGTTGATGGGGGAGAAGGAGAGGAAAAGGGAGACTAGCGCAGGGGGATACCGTAGCGCTCTTTTCTCCCCCTCTCCCCCCCACGGTGCCCAAGCTTTGCAGCCCAGTAAAATATGATCCACGGACCAGTACTGGTCCGGGGACCAGTGGTTGGGGACCCCTGAGATACATGATATGGGTTCCAGACTGATGAGCTATATTCAAGTATGGGTCTAGCAAATTTTTTGTATGCTCAAGTTAGTAGTGTAATATTACCAGAGAAGAAGCTACGTAGGATTAGGTTAACAACTCTTAATGCCTTTTTGGCTATGTAGTTACAGTGGACTCTAGCACTTAGATCATTAGAGATGAATACTCTAAGGTCCTTGACAAAGTTTGGATCCTCAGCAAGGTCTTGACTATTTAGCTTGTATTTTATTTTCTGATTTTTTCTGCTAATATGTAAGACAGAGCATTTATTTATTGAGATTTGAAGTTGCCATTTGTTTGACCATTCTGATACATAGTCAAGGTCTTTTTGGAGAGTAGTAGTATTGTCTGTGGTGTTGAATAGCTTTATATCATCAGCAAAAAGAACACAGTTGCTCTTAATATGATCACAGAGGTCATTTATGTAGAGTATGAAGAGAGATGGTCCTAAAACACTGTCTTGGGGGACACCACTGTTGACAGGTACAGAATTAGATAGGACACTCCCAATTTTGACCATTTGTTGTCTTTTTTGACAGGAATGCTTCGATCCAGTTATATAGGTGTCTAGAGATACCATAAAATTTTAGTTTTAGGAGTACTAATAAAAGGCTTTACAGAAGTCTATGTAGATTGCATCACTAGTTGTTACAGCATTGTAGAAGGTTGAATATATGGGTTCAGCTGTACATTCATTTAGGGTCCAGTTAATATGAGGTAGATTGAAGTCACCAAGAAAGATAAAAGTGTGTGGGCAGGAAGCTGCCCATGTTAGTAGTGTATTTAGCTTGTTTACGTGTTCAATGTCATAATCAGGGGCTCTGTAACATAGTAAGAATCGAAATGTGATATTTAAGGTCAGTTCACAGATAATGGTCTCAGGAAGAGCAAGCTCTTGGGTAACTTGGATGATTTTTAGATGTAAGGAGTTTTTATAGAAGATAGCAACACCATCTCCTCTACGGATTTCACGATCGGATCGGTAAACATGATGGTCTCTTACTGAGGTAATGGAGTCAGGGAGAGATGCGTTGAGCCATGTTTCACAGACAAATATGATGTTGAATTTAGACATATTTAGTAAGAGGAGAAATTCAGGTATTTTATTTACAAGGCTTCTTGCATTGAGTAGCTTGCATTTAAGGCCAGTTGTAGTTTGAATTGAGGTAGTTGAGGGTGTGCGTACCTAGTCTTGGCTGATGATAGATTGGTTGAAGAAGATTTGGATGCTTAGTTGTGGGTTGTGTGACTTTCTGTGGGTTGTGTGACTATCAAGCATCAACCATCTCCCCTTGATAGTCACTGATGATGTTGTGGACAATTGTGATATCATCATTGTTATTGATGTTCTCTAGACCAAATAAGATGGCATTAAGATGCCATTCGTTCATGATCGACAGCTTCTCTGATGAGGATTGGGATATCATTATTTGTTGGATTTATGTTTTTTTGTGGATTAGGTTGCAGTTGTTGGTTTGTAGCTATTGGATGTTCAGATTTTTGTGTTGTGTCTTTTTTTTTCAAGGTTACTTAATCTTTCATTTAAAGTGTACAGTGATGCTACTATGGTGTCAAGGGATGATATTCGTGTTTCTATAGAGTCAATTCTTTCAAACAGGGCTATATGTTTGTCCAGTTTGGGTTTGCATGGTGGGCAGAAAAATGAAAATGCATAATTGGATGTTTCTAGGAATTGAGTCATTTGCTTGGGTAATTCCAGGCAGTCATGGTGAGTATATTTTTCACATAGAGAACATTTGATGGAATTTTCATTCACCTTTAGAGTTACAGAGCATACAAAGCATGTGCAGGAGTCTTGTGGTTCATTGGTGGGGATTTTTTTTTAGGTTGTGGTTTGGTATTGTATTTTTTTACTGGCATGGTGGGTTTGTTGAGATAGTACGTTGATTAAATTGCTTAATAAAACAATTTTGGGTAATCAATATAGCCAATACCACACCAATTAATCAATTATAATAATCTCTCTAGTCGAGTAATTATGCTAAGCAACAATCAGCCTAATTATTATAATTATTATAATAATTATAGATGAGAATGAAATAACTCAAAACTCGGGACCAAATTCTTCTTCAGCAATGTTGGAGATCTTGGCCCAATCCTCCCTTCTTTATCTGACAAATTTAATCTAACATGTGGTATAATTGAGATGAACTATGGAGAAACTGTTGAGAGATGAGTTACTTGACTTCCTTCAAAATAATGAATGACAAAGCTAACAGATTGTATATTATCTTGAGCCTGTCCTTGTTGAAATAAGAAAGAAAATATAAGTAAAGAGAATCAAAGGCTGTCTTACATTGGCTTCTAACAAAATGAGACCAACATCATGAGAACATAACAAGAAAGAGATATTGTCAGTCAATGATTGTACCATGGTTAGTAACAAATGGGAACTTGCTACTCTTAATTGGGTTGGATATTGAATTTTTGAATTCATTATTGACTGAATTATAGCTAAAGTTCAGGCTAGAGTTGTTTGGTTGTTCTGGAACTATTAATTTTGCAAACTAATTTTGTGGCTATGTATGACACTTTCTGGTGTTGATTAGATTTTTTTTTCTCAAGATTTATATTTATTTAGAAGGAAGGCTAGTGTCTGCTGAGCCCTGTCTTACAGTAGAATTAAATAGTACTTGGAGCTATTCCAACATTATAATGTTTGGAGAATGAGTTCAATTTTTTAAAATACCTTTTAGCATTTCAGAATTAAAATTATTAGTGCTTGGATGTGTTATGTGTTATGAAATTAAGGTATAGACTTGTTCAGTGAGATATCAGTGGAATTCCTTGAAATTTATTTGGAGTTTTCAAAGATAACTTATAAGTAATAAGTGTTAAGTACTCTGATACAACTGGATTCTAAATGAATTAATTTGGGTCTAGCTCCATTTCAGCACTTACAACTCTATTTTGAATGAATTTGATTAAAACAATTTACGCAACTTGCCAAAACCAAACTTTAGAATTTTAAAGTAGGAATATGGTCCAATGAAAGGCACTATGTTAAAAACGCCACAATAGTTATTCCCTTAGTCCATCCAGGTATGCAGTTAAAAGATGGCACAAATTGGAAGCAACAAGCCACACCTGTTCAGAATGTTATGACTGCCCATCTTATGCTCACATTATTATCTCCTGATAATTCATAACATATTATTTTGTAAGTACTGTATCTGACAGCATTCCTATTTGTGAAGTTCTTGGTGCTCTCCGAGTTTGTTTTCTTGCAGACATTTCATCACCCAACTAAGTAACATCATTACTCCATTATCAACATTATTTGCCTTCTACTCTGATTTACATATTTTGCTGGGAATATCATTAGTCTTGCATCTGCCTGAAGAGCAAGTGCTTTTCTATCATCTCTAGAAAAGCAGACATGTTACTTTGCAAGATCCAATCTGGCTGGTCACCAGAACCAGAGGTTTAGTCTTGCTGCGCAGTTGTGTGTGGCTTTTTAGTTGTTGATTGGGGTGTTGATAGTTGGTTATTAAGTAGTTGTTTCCTTATGCCACTAAGTCCTTGGGTCCTGAGTATCTGATAAGTTGGTGGTACATTAGCACTCCTGTTGACTGATAAAGGGCCCATTTCTCAGGCTTCAATCAACAGGACTTGGCAACACAAGGAAACAACAGCCAATGACTTAATAGCCAGCCATCAACAACCTTAATCAACAATTAACAATTAAAAAGCCACGCACAACCAGACATCACATATAGTAAATACTATACATAGAACAGCCCAAAGCACACATTCTGGTGAGAGAGGCGTTCCTAAGGATGGGCTGCAACATGTGTCCAACGAAAAACGAACCTCTAGTCCCAGTGACCGAACCAAATTGGATCCTGCAACATTATCTTGGAACATGTATATTTGACTTCATTCTTGAGATATCTGCCTGAGTTTGAAAGCATCTTCTCCTTATACATAATATCTTGCTAATTGCAGACTCCTCCAGATGCTGCTAGCATTTACATGGCTTGTGCCAAGTGGAACAGAATGTAAATCCAACTTTTAGTTTATATTATTCTGTCAAATCTAACAACTGTGCAGGAGGAGGCCCAAGTCCATATTTATTCTATTTTGTTGATATGTCATTGTTGCTGAGATATGCCAACTGTTTGGCACCATATTCAGCTTTTTAAAAAATCTTAGTCATTTATTTGGAAATAATTATTTCCCAGTTCTGCCAAAGTTAAATGCAGCTTGCTTGGATCTGGATTACTGTGTTATATAAAACAAGCAGTGTGGCTTGTAAATCAGGTTTAATGAATTATTACATAACTTGGCAACACCTATGATCCCCCCCTCCCAAATTTATAAGATTTTATGATCCTGTGAAATTTCAGCTGTTAGGGTGAAGGGGTTTTATATCTGCCTTGTTATGCAAGATTTCACTATGTTTGCCAATACCTGAAGTAGATCAGTTCAGCAGAACATATTTGAGCAGACCACAGCTTAATGAAAATTTAGAATTGATTTTAAGTTTCAATAGTTTCCCAAGTGAATTGTTTCTTACTGAGGTGGATATGGTATTCTGATTAAGACAATGAAGAATGACATTTTAAATACAGGTACTCCTCAAGTTAGGAATGGAATGGAGCCTGCCAATTACATTTGTAACTTGAGATTTGTTGAGTGAATCATATAAAACAAATGCGATCACTCTCTGCTTTCTTCCACACATTTGCTAATTTAATGTGGAGGTTGTTAAATGCAAATGAAGTATCTCAGGATGGGGAAGGCCATGAAGGACCAAGATGGAACTGGTAACCTGCTTCAGACAACCGAAGGCCTACTGCAACCCACTGAGATACCTCAGGCTCCTTGTTTGCAGTCCTCAAAATTGCTCCCCCACTCATCTTGCTTAAAAAAGAATATTAGTTATATATGTGAATAAGATGTAGATTTAGTTGCATATTTAAAATTGTAACTGCTATTATAATTATATAATATACCAGGTTTCTTTTTTGTTCTTCTGTTGTGTTTTTTCACTTTTTCCCCATTTGTTCTATATATAATCACAGTGGCAATCCATGCAGGTGATCCAGTAGATTACATTGGAAGTATCTCCCACCTCCAAGCTTTCTGGATCCTAAAGTCAGTTCTCATTCTGCCATATAGTGTTTTGACGCAGCTCTTTTTGTGTGAAAGTAGATGGTTACTGTTAAAACTAAGAATGTGTGGAGTGTTGATGGCCTTATGATAAAGTTCATTATGCATGTTCAACAAATTATAATTTAAAAACTAGCTTAGCAATATATGCAGACCAGCATATGATTTGTTCAAGACAATCTGCTTTAAAAACCTTTGCTTCGCATTATATGATAAGCAGGCTTAGCTTGCTGGGCAAGATTGAAACATAACACCATTTATCCTAGGCACACGTACCAACAGTTTGCAGTTCTTTTTCAAATGCTGCGGAACTGCTTAGCCATGCTTCCACAGAATATAAATGTAATGAATTTCTCTTTCCCCCAAAAAACTTTATTTGCAATATTTGCTTTTTCAGTGGATTTGTTTCTCTCTATTCGAGTGTTTAACTAAGAAACTTCCTCCCAGTGCCTGATTATTTACTGTTATGTATGGTGCACTTTTCTTATATCTAGGAGCTCTAAGCAAACACACAGCACTAGTCTGCAAACAAAAGTATTATCATCCTTGTAGAGAAGAATGGAAAACGATGATAGAATACAGTAGCTGAATATTGAACAAAATGGGAATGTGGAACTATGCCAACCTAAGGCTCATTTCTCTAGTTATTAAAACCTATTAAAGATATTACAGAACATCCCAATAATAACATTTTAAAAGAACTCCTGTCATAGAAGTATTAACTGGATTTTCAATGTTTGATAAAACTGATGCGTCCAGCTCTTGCTTTTTCTCAATCCTGTAGTCTGAGTGTAAGACTGGGTTCAGATGATATTCTTAGTCATAATTTGTTTTCCCATGGATAGTGAATAAATTGCTACTGATTGATTTTACATAACATAATATGACAAACAAACTACATACTTTGGCACTATATCTGGAACAGGCCTAAGAGTGCCCATGGTGCTTAAGCATGAATAAGTCATAATGAATGGATTCATGCAATATGCCATCTTATGTAGAGTTAATGGAAAGTTAGGCTGGTAGGAAGTGTATTGTTCCTTTGTAAAGCTAAAATGATGTGTTTTATTTCTGTTTTATTGGTTTTGTTGTGAGTTACCTAGAATAATTATAGGTAGATAGCAGCATAAATTCTATAAATAAATATTGTATGCTAAAACTAGATAAACCATCTCCACAGTTTACCTTATTTAGCAATCAGTGATAGAAATAATTTTGGCTGGGTTTATATTATGCTAAATGGGTGGCTAAGTTTAGTCTCAGTTTAGGACATTCTAGGAATTGGGGATTGATTAATAAACAATGTTTAAAACAATAATTTTATATTATGAGAACATCCAGCCATGATAATTGGGTTAGGCAAAGCTACAAAAGAGAGTTTTCTATAATTTCCCCCCTTTCAACTAGTAATTATTGAGATTTTTGCATCTCTGAACTGATAGCCATAATTTATTTAAGCTACAAGTGTTGAGTTTTTGATGCTCTTTCTTGCTATTAGAGTTTGCATAGAATACTAAGCCTAACAGTAATTCAATGTATAATCTTAGCCAAATATTAGAACTGTTATTTCCATATTCATCAGATATTATTTGAATGAGTTGCACATTATGGTAAGTAAAATTCAAGCAATCTGTTTTTGTACCTTAACATTTATTTTATTTTTATTTTATTTGGTTTGTCAATTGCTTACAAGATAATAGGTATAAGTAAAAACATAGTTATGAATACATGGATACATATAAGAAAAATAAAAAAAACAATAGGACAAGGACGGTAGGCACATTGGTGTGCTTATGCATGCCCCCACCAGACCACTTAGGAAAGGGGTGAGGTCAATAGTAGAAAGTCTAATTTTAAAATTTTGGGGGTTTGGGGAAGAAACCACAGAGTCAGTTAGAGTAGTCGCACGGCCGAGGGGAAGCCCAGAGCGCCGCCGGGTCACCTCCTCCAAGCAGCCCGCCCGCCCGCTGGGCGGAACCCTTTCCGCTCCTTGGTGGGAAGACGCTTTTGCCTGCAAACTTTGCCTGTGCAAAGTTTAAGCCTGGAAGCCTCGAAAGCCCGAGCAACTTCCCAGCAACTTGCGGCTTCCATTTTCCTCGTGGGTGCTCGCGCCTGGCCCCGAGCCACGCGGCAGAGAGCCGTAGTTTACCCATCCCTGGCTTAGATAGTATCAATACTACTTTCAAATCTCAGTGATGAATGTCAATAAAAGGGACTGAAAATGAAATTATGAAGAATGTAGGAGAGCACTGTCTTAGATAATCTTAAGAATTGTAGAAGATCAAAACAAATGAAACCCACTCTACATCCAATATCAATATAGTAATCTATTTTCCCACAATAAAATCAGTTCCATGAAAATTACATGTTCTTAATAATGTGTAATATGTAATGTTGACCAATGATTAAGGAAGAAAAAAGAGAAACTAGGAATGAAGAATAGGCTACTGGATGGCTATGTGGAACCATGTTTCTCTTCAGGAGACAACAATTCTGCAACAATTTATTGCAGCTTCCACATGTTTTGTAATTAGATTTTTATGACATCAGTGCTCATTCATTTTATTAATCAGAAGTACTTTTTAGAAAATTTTTAATAAAGATTTCTAACCATTTAGAACAGCTAGCAGTACACCACAGGCTTATAATTATTTATCCTTTTGGGGCTAGATAAAAAGACTATGGAGTAAACTTTTCAAGGAATTCATAGCAATTTTCTTCCTTATAATGTTTTTTTAAGGTGAGAAAGTACTACAAAAGACTCTCTCTTCCCACAAAAACAAAGTTACAGTGTTCATTCTAATATATTATGCAAGGTTTCTATTTTTCAAAAAACCAAGTGAGTGAATTAATTTCTCCTTCAAACACAATGTGTTATGTATACTTCAAAACATTCATTCTGAATGCTTTGATAAGCTATTCTTTTAAACTTCATTAGGAGAACCATGTCTAATCTCTTGTAAGAACTTATTTTCAAAAGAATTTTGAAAATTCCAAATTGTCATATTTCCTTAAGTGAATATTCTGAAAACCTAAATCTAAAAGATGCAATCCAAATTGGTGATGAAATTATACATATCAATTACTTAGAACTTATCAATAAAAAGGGGAAAAATCCAATCCCAAAGTTATATTTTGGGAAAAAATAATGTACCAAAAATGGGTGGGATTTATGCAGTGGTGGGATTCAGCCAGTTCACCAATTCGGAAGAATTGGTTGTTAACTTTCTGAGCGAACTGGTGAATTGGTTGTTGGAAGAAATCATTAAGACAGAGAATTGGTTGTTAAAATACTTGAATCCCACCACTGGGGCTATGTATGTGTTTGCTATAATTTGATCGTTAATGAGCAAATGAAACATTGGACATGTCTTCCATAGATTTTCTACATTAAGTCTGAAAGATTTGTAACATGAATATAATAAACAGTTTATAATAAAACACGTACACTTTGACATATGATTCATGATGTGCAATAGAGACTTGATTATGTTGGCCCAAATTTGTGTAGAAATATCTGAACACACAGTCTTATCTAAGCTTATCTTAGCTTTATCACCCATATATGGAAAGGCAGGAAAGGTAAGATAGGCCTAAATCACCTCTACTTCTGTATTGTACTGTGATTATGTGTCATCAAGTTGTTTTTGATTCCTAGTGACAAGGTATATTATTTTTCCACAATGATCTATTGCTAACCTGGTTTTTCATCTGTGGACTGATCACCAATATAACTGAGTCTATCCGCCTTACCACTAGTCATCTTCTTCTTCTCCCTCCCTCAACCTTTCCTAACATTAGAGCCTTTTCCAGAAGGCTAGATTTTTACCTAATGTGTTAGAAATAGGATAAGTAAGCTGGTCATATATGCCTCTAGTAAGAACCCTGGGTTGGCTTTGCTTAGTCATCCATTCTTGACTATACAGTATTATCAGAATTTTTTGCAACCCCAAACATACAAAGATGTCAGAGGTGGCATTTAGCAGGTTCTGACCAGTTCTGGAGAACTGATAGCGGAAATTTTGCGTAGTTCGGAGAACCAGCAAATATCACCTCTGACTGGAGATTTTACAGTATTTACTTCCCCTGCCATGCCCACCAAGCCATGCCCACAGAACCGGTAGTAAAAAAATGTGAATCCCACTACTGAAAGGTGTCAATACTTTTTCTATCCTGCCTGTCTAGAATCCAACTTTTGCTTACATAGAATACCACAGAGAATACCATGGTTTGCTTGAATCTAATTTTTGTAGGTACAGATTGTACTGGTACTGATAATTATAATCAGGAGATATTTAGAGCACCGGGTACTTCACAGATTAACATAGGCAGAAAATAAATTTCTGTTTCATAGACTTTAAAGATTATATTGAACTGGTTTGTATATTCTCCTAAAGTTCATTGAATAACTGAAAGATAACACAATATGTTAAGCCCTGAACCACAAATTTTAAATCATATGGCTTAATTTATACACATTGAACTAAAATCAGCAAGTCACTGATTGTGAGTCACTGTACACTGGATTTGTTAAGAATATCTGTTAGAGCAGGGCAGACTTTACAGAATGGACACACATTTGGCATCAACACTCAAAATAAAGAAGTAATATCAGAGTATTTTAACCTTCCAAATCCTCCTTTACAGATACCAAGAAATCTACAGGTAGTCCTCAACTTACAACAGTTACAATTAAATTCAAAGTTACAATGGTACTGAAAAGTGTGACTTATGACCGTTTTCAACAATTATGACATTTGCAGCTTCTTCATGATCATGTGATTAAAATTCAAACCCTTGCAACTGGTTCATATTTATGACCATCGCTGTGTCCAAAGGTGATGCTTTTTCAACCTTCTGACAAGCAGATCAAACAGATAAAAAGAGTTGGAAGGGACCTTGTAGGTTATCTAGTCCAACCCCCACACCCAAGCAGGAAACCCTACACCATTTCTGACAAATGGCAGTCCAATCTCTTCTTGAAAGTCTCAACTGATGGCACTCCCACAACTTCTGAGGGCAAGCTGTTCCATTGGTTGATTGTTCTCACTGTCAAAGCAAAGACAGTTAAGATTCACTTAAGAATCTGGTAACTAACTTATCGTCTTCAGTGATTCACTTAACAACTGTGGCAAGAAAGATTGTAAAATGGGGCAAAACTCACTTAACAAATGTCTCATTTAGCAAGAGAATTTTTGAGCGCAATTGTGGTCATAAGTTGAGGACTATTTGTATTTTAGAACAACAAAACTACATCCGCATTATAGAGCCAGAGATTGGGGAAATCACCTACATCAAAAAGTTTCAGGCTCTTAGAAGGTCTAAGCAAATACAATGTTTTTTTTTTAATATATTACAATTGCTAATTATTGAGGTACTTACAATATGTCCAGTGGTGGGATTCAATTTTTTTTACTACCGGTTCTGTAGGCGTGGCTTGGTGGGCATGGCAGGAGAAGGATACTGTAAAATCTCCAGTCAGAGGGAGTATTTGCTGATTCTCCTAACAACTCAAAATTTCTGCTACCATTTCTCCAGAACTGGTCAGAACCTGCTGAATACCACCTCTGAATGTGTCTCATATATAACCTGTATTCGCATAACTGCACTTTCTTTCACATACCCCTTTGCCCTGCATAATTTTAACTACTCCATGGATCTCATGAATTGTGTTACAGTTTACAGATCGAATACAAATCAGTTTATCTGCGTTTCCCATCTCAACACAACAAAAACTATATGTTGATTTTTGACAATCACGTTCAAGGGATCCTTGAAAGCCACAAAACAAGAAGTCTATATATTGGTATCATTCAAAGTACTTTTGGTTTTTTTAAAAAATAGTTTTATTAAAAATTATAATTGCAATACTAAAACCTAAAACGAACTAAAAGGAAAAAAGAACAGGGACAGTAGGCACATTGGGGCACTTATGCATGCCCCCTACAGACCTCTTAGGAAAGGGGTCAGGTCAATAATAGACAGTCTAAGGTTAAAGTTTTTGGGGTTTGGGGAAGAAGCCACAGAGTCAGGTAGAGTATTCCAGACATTGACCACTCTGTTGCTGAAGTTGTATTTCCTGCAATCAAGTTTGGTGCAATTAACCTTGAGTTTGTATCTATTGTGTGCTTTTGTATTGTTATGGTTGAAGCTGAAGTATTCATTGACAGGACATTGAAATGTATAATTTTATGTACTATACTTAGATCGGACTGAAGGTGGTATAATTCTAGGTTTTCTAGGTCTAGAATTTCAAGTCTGGTGGCATAACGTATTTTGCAATGAGTAGAGGAGTAGAGAAATCTTCTTGTGAAATATTTCTGGACTTTCTCAACTGTGTTCATATCAGATATGTAATGAGGGTTCCAAACTGATGAGCTGTATTCGAGTATTGGTCTAGCAAATGTTTTATATACTCTAGTTAGTAGTGTGATATTACCAGAGAAAAAGCTACATAGTATTAGGTTAACAACTCTTAATGCCTTTTTGGCTATGTAGTTACAGTGGGCTCTAGCACTTAAATCATTAGAGATGAGTACTCCAAGGTCCTTGACAGAGTTTGGATCATCAACAAGGTCTTGATTTGTATTTATTTTCTTCTTGTATTTATTTATTATTATTTTTTCTATGATTTTTTTCCAATATGTAAGACAGAGTATTTATTTGTTGAGATTTGACGTTGCCATTTGTTTGACCATTTTGATACATAGTCGAGGACTTTTTGAAGGGTAGCAGTATTTCTGTGGTGTTGAATAGCTTTACATCATCGGTGAAGAGAACGCAGTTGCTCTTAATATGATTACAGAGGTCATTTATGTAGAGCATGAAGAGACTTGCTCCTAGAACACTGCCTTGGGGGACACCACTGTTGACAGGTACAGAATTTGATAGGATGCTCCCAATTTTGACCATTTTTTGTCTGTTTGACAGGAATGCTTCTATCCAGTTATACAGGTGTCCAGAGGATATCTCATTGCTACAAATCTTTCATCCTTTCTTTTTTGGCTTGCAAAAAGTGGCTTATAGCCATTTTTCATACTTATTACTGTTACAGCATCCTCACAGTCACTTGATCAAAATTTGGATGCTCGGCAACTGACATGTATTTATGACAATTGCAGTGTCCCAGGATAATGTGATCACCTTTTGCAACCTTTTGACAAGCAAAATCAATGGAGAAACCAGATTCACTTAACCTTGTTACTAACTTAACAACTGTACTGATTCATTTAACAGCTGTGGCAAGAATAGTCATAAAAAATGGCACAATTCACTTTAAAATGTCTTGCTTAGCAATGGAAGTTTAAGGTTCAATTGTGGTCATAAATTGAGGACCAACTGTAATTCAGTTAATCTACTACCCAGTTTACAAATGATTTCCGAAGCAAAGCTGGTATAATTCCTCTCTCTGCAGGTTGCTCTAATAATGATTTACTTTCCTCCATTTTTTTCTGCTTTTCTGTGGGTTGCCATTATCTTATTATAATCCAAAAGTGAAAATGTCACAAACAAGGGGAAAAGTCCTACCTTTCTTTCTTTTGTCTTCCTGTGCTCTTATACTTATACCTCAAGAGTTATTCCATAACTACAGTCAGCATTACTGTCAATATCTCCATAGTATCAGTCTCCTAGGGTAAACAAGGCAGGAAGCTTGACTAGGAGAACTAAATCTACTTTATTGTTAGTTAGTTGGTTTAGTTTATTGATTATCCCATAAGCTATATCAAAATACAGAGTTCCAAACACAAATTACTACTAAAATTCTATACAAACAATTTAAAATAAAATTGGAACAAAATACAATTTAAAATGAAATTGGAATAAAATACAATAATTTAATATATAGATAAATAACATAAGATGAAATTATATTTCAGTGTCATCCCTACAATCTACTCCAATCTACCCCAATATGCTGATCTCAACCAAACTATTTTATTCAAGTACTATGCCATATTAAATGTTGTTTTCAAATTCTGGCCACACATAAGGTAAGTTGTTTTAATATGGGGTTCCCAATGGGTATTTTATTGTAAGACTTCATCAACAGAACCTTACTAAGGTACAAAAATGAATGTACAAACTTCCCATCACTACTGTTAACCATCTGATTGATTAGGGTAGGTTTTTCCTATATTTTTTTCTCTGATTGTTAAGTCCTTTGGGAGTTTCAACTCCTCTTGTCTATTTCCTAAACAGCATCTTTTTCTCTCACGCCTCCACCCCCCCAAGGTCATGCATACATTCCATTACAACTATTACATTCAGCCTCATAATCTGGCTCATATTATCTTATATTTTATTTTGTAAAATACAACAGTGTTCTTCACTAGTAAACAAACATTTCCACAGAGGTCTGGTTTATTTGTCTAATTTAATTCCAATTTATTCAAAAGCATTTTTGCTAAAAAAAATAATAATCAAATATCTGATATCTACTTCTTGTTATTTTGCCAAAAAAATTTAAATCTTTAAAACCTTTCTTTTTCTGTATTCCTTTGTAATCCAGTGGAATTTTTATCCTGCCACTTAAAAAAGGAATCTCTCTTTAGTTATAAATGCATTAAATCCTCAAGTGATTAAGAAATGAGGCTTGGGGGATGGCGGAGCTGGTGTTGTGATGATACGGCACGCGATCTTGGAGGTCTGAGATCGCTGCTGATATCTTTGCTCCTGAATGGTCCAAATGGATCTAAACCATCCCAAAGAGACAGTGAATCTAAAGAGCACATCCTGTTGATCCCAGGACACTGCAAAGTCCCTGGTAGATCCAGGAGAAGCTCTTTTTGCCAGCGGCAAAGAGGCAGCCATTAAAGCTGCTGAAGTTGGGACAGCTCTGAAACGAAAGAGAACGGAAAGAGAAAGTGTGCCGGTTTGGTGATAATTTTTTCTTTACTTTAAGATTTGAAAGGAGACCCTGAGGAAAAGAAAGAATCTGTAAAAGTTTTGACGGAAGTGATTAAGTGGCAATTTTAAACATGAAGTCAAAGTAATATTTTTTTTAATTTTTTTTTTCTCATTGCTGAATTTTCAACACATGATTTTATATTTTGAAAGTGGACTAGTTTTTTTTTTCTTCTACCAATCCTTTCTCTCCTTTTTGACTTTATAATATTTTAGGCTAGAGACTCCCTTCTAGTCATCTTTTTAAATATCTTTTTCCCTTTTAAATTATTTTTTATTATATCTTGTTTGGAAAAGGAGGGGGAAAATGAAAGCAGAAGAAACTTTGTAACACTGCCAACTAGAGGCTTGGAAATATTCTATCTCTTTTTTTCTTGACCAGACAAAGTTGAGAAAGAACTGAGACTTCTTTTCAAGGACATTGCCTGTTTGATAAGATAGAGGGAAGAGCATGGGAGAGTATTATTGCAGGTGTTCTTCTGGGTTTTTATCAATAACTGTAGTCTGATGTTGAAGTTTATAGGGAAAAAAGGTGATAAGACTCTGGAGAAGAGAGTCATAAATTTTAACAAAAGCCTTGGATAACCAAACAAGATGCAGTGTGCTCTTTTTACTTTTTTTAAGCTGGGCTGTTTCTTACTTTAACAAACCCCCTCCTTACTAGCTTACTTTTTGTAACATGTTACAGCTATTTTGTAATACCTATTTGGATCTTTGGCCTTTTGGAACTTCTTTCTGTCTCTCTTTTTGTTTTTGAAGTCTAATTTTTACATTTGCATTTTATTTTAAAGGAAAAGCTTTAGTATTAATGATTTCCTTCCTTTTTTTTTAAAGGGAGTAGTCTCTTTTCTTTTTTCTCTCTCCCTCCCTTGTATTGTTTTTTCTATTTACTTTCCATATTGGTTTTTTTTTAGTGGCTTTCTTTCTTTTTTTTAATGCATCCCTTTGTACCTGAGACTTTTGGATGAATTGGATTAAGGTGTTGAAGAACCTGAAGAACTTTCCTTTTCTCTTCTTTAGTTTTTTATTTTCTATTTTTCTGCCTTTTCCAGGATTTAACAATTTTTTCTTTTTTTGTGTGTTTACGGTCTTTTCTTCCATTTTTGAGTTTTTGCTGCTATCTAACCAATCGATTGGATTAAGCTATACAAGAACCTGAAGAAAATTATTATTGTTGTTGTTGTTGTTATTGTTGTTGTTGTTTTGGCTTCCTTTTTCCCACTATTTATACTTGGAATTACAACTGGTTATTTCACAAATGGATTAAGGTCTAGAAGAACTTAAAGATTTTGAATTGTCTGAAATGAGTAGGAAACTAACAGTCCCTGGTCCCTCAGCTTCTACTTCCTCCTCTTCACCATCTGGAGGACAACGCTCAATACTGAGGATGTTACGCTGCAGATGATTATGCAAGGAATTCAAAAAATACAAATAAGAACAGAGAATATTGAAAAGAGAACAGAGAACATTGAACATAGAACAGGAAAAATTGATGAAAAGGTGAAGAACATTCAACAAATGATGATGAAGTATGATGAGAGATTCCCAAAAATTGAAGAAGAAGATAAACAAAGAGATAAGAAGATTGGAGATATTGATAGCAGATTAGCTGTGGTTGAACAAGATAAAAGTGGGATGTTGAGATGGGAGATGAACAGATCAGAATTTTATCTCAGATTTCAAAACATAGAGGAAGAAAAGGGACAAAACCTAGCTGAGATAATGATAGAAATTTTGGCTGAAGCTCTGGAAATAACTAAAGAGAAGATGATGAATGGGATAGATGAGGTTTATCGAGTCTACACAAGATATGCAATGAGAAATAGCTTACCAAGAGAAGTTCACATCAGATTTACAAAGAAAGCCATTAAAACACAAATATTGCAAGTGGCAAGAGAGAAAACATTGAAATATAAAGACAAGGAGATTGTGGTCCTGAAACAAGTACCCAGAAGAGTGAGAGAGATGAGAAGGGAATACCCATTTCTGACTAAAATTCTACTTTAAAAAGAGGTCAATTATAGTTGGCTGATTCCAGAAGGTTTAATGTTCACATGGCAAGAACAGAGACATAGAATTGACTCAATTGAGAAAGCTGAATTATTTTATACAGAATATTTTGGAGGGAAAGAGGAGGAGGCAGAAAAAGAAATGTCACTAATTGAATTCCAAGAGGACTGCCAAATAGCGACTGAAAAAGAAGAAGGTGCAGTAGGCTGAAAGGTGGAAGTCAAAGAACAACGTGAACCAAGATCTACGAGAGCTGCTAAACCTAACTACAAAATATAACCATGGAAGAGGAAAAACTGATTACAATTAACATAAATGGACTTAACTTAGCTGTTAAAAGAAGGAAAACTTTCCACAAATTAGGGAAATTAAAATTTGATATAATCTACTTACAAGAAATACATATTAAAAAGCAACATGAACAATTGCTGATACAGCCAAAATTAGGGAAAATATTTACTTCTTTGACACAATGCAAGGAAAGAGGAGTGGTTTTATACATTAAAGATATTATCCCAGTCAAATTGATCTATACTGATGACAATGGAAGATTACTAATGGAGGAAATAATGGACAATAATATGAAAACACTCCTGATTGCAATCTATGCCCCGAATGACAATCAAGAAGAATTTTATAGAAAATTACATATGAAAATAATTGAATTGGACTATGCTAATATAGGTATGATGGGAGACTTTAATGGAATTGTAGGTAATAAATTGGACTATACAGCACAGAAACAACAAAGCAAAAAGAAAGACTCTCCCTAAATCTTTTTTTTAAATGATAGATGAAATAAATTTAAAAGATACATGGAGAGAAAGAAATGCTAAGACTAAACAATACACCTTCTATTCAAACAGACATTGATCATGGTCCAGAATAGATATGATATGGATGTCAAAAGAATTGTTAGCTAATATCCAAGAAATAAATATTGAAACAAGTACTTGGGCAGATCAAAATCCAATGACAATTAAATGGAAAGGACAAAGAAGATCTAGATGGACGTTAAATAATACTATATTAAAGGAAAAAGACTTCATACAGAGGATGGAGAAAGAACTGGCTTTCTTCTTTACAGAAAACAAAAAAGAAGATACATCAATGCAGAACGTATGGGATAGAAAGAAGGCATATGCCAGAGGCTTGATAATAGACTATACAAGGAAAAGAAATACCATGAAAAGACTAGCCTCTAAGGCATTATAGGGTATTATAGAGTATAAAGGATTTGAAAAAGAGCTACAGAAACTGCCGCAGAAAATTAATTTAAAAATGGATATAATTAAACATGAAATGGGACTAATGGAAAAAGAAGAACTAGCACAGAAAATCAGAGGTGCAAAACAGAACTATTTTGAAGATGCAAATAAATCAGGTAGATGGTTAGCATATAAATTGAGAAAGGAGAAAGAATCGAGGAAAATATTACAATTAATAGATGACCAAGGCCAAGTTTGCTATGGTAGTAAAGAGAAGAAGGAAATTATACGAGACTATTATGGGAAACTATACACACAAGAGAATATTGATGAGGAAAGAGTTAAACAGTACTTATGGAATGCTAATCTACCCCAGATACCTAAAGAGATTGAAATAATGTTAGAAAGCAATATAATGATGATGGAGTTAACTGAAGCACTTAAGAAGCAAAACAATGGAAAGGCACCAGGTCCAGGTGGACTTCCGGCAGAATTTTATAAAACACTACAAGAATCATTGAACCTTCCATTGCTAGGAGTTATGAATGAAGTTATGTTAAAGAAGAAGATACCCAAATCATGGTCAGAAGCTTATATTACACTTGTCCCAAAAGAGGAGGCCGATCCATTACAAATCAAGAACGATAGACCTATTTCCTTACTAAACACAGATTATAAAATTTTTGCTTCAATATTGGCAGAAAGACTGAAAAAATACCTAAACAATTTCATCCATCCTGATCAAAATGGATTTCTGCCAAAGAGACAAATTAAAGACAATATAAGAGTAATCTTGGACACTTTGGAATACTGCGAGGCATACCCTGAAAAACAAATGGCTTTGATATTTTTAGATGCACAGAAGGCATTTGATAATGTGAATTTCATAATGTGAATTGGAGATTCATGTTATTACAGCTGGAACAGATGGGCTTTGGTAAAAAATTTATTCAAGCAATAGAAGCTATATATCATAACCAAACGGCTAAGGTAATGCTAGAGGGAGAACTGACAGACTATTGATATAAGAAAAGGAACAAGACAAGGGTGGCCATTATCACCTTTGTTGTTTGTGTTAACCTTGGAAGTGTTAAACAGAAATATTAGAGAAGAAAAGGATATAAAAGAGATGAAAATTAAAAAGGAAGAATTTAAGTTGCAAGCATTCGCATATGATCTGGTTTTGATTTTAGAAGACCCACTAGAAACAGCATCAAAATTGATAGAAAAGATAGAGGCATGTGGAAAGGTGGCTGGTTTGAAAATAAATAAAGATAAAACAAAGATTTTGACAAAGAATATGCTATCAAGACAAAAGGAAGAACTGGTGGATGTATTGAAAATTCAGGTCACGAGTAAGATCAAGTACTTGGGGATACATTTGACAGTAAGATGTAGTACACTAAAAGAGAATAATTATATTAAACTTAAGCAGCAGATAGTGCTAGATTTGGCAAAATGGGAAAATTTACAACTGTCATTAATAGGGAGAATATCAACAATCAAGATGAATATACTACCCAGAATTTTATATTTGTTCCAAACAATTCCAGTTAGGCTTGAAAAAGATTATTTTGAAGATTTAAATAAAATTGTGTTGAAATATATATGGCAAGGTAAGAAAGCGAGAATAAAGTTAAAACTTTTGCAAGATGCCAGAATAAGAGGAGGATTTGGTTTGCCTAATTGGGAGTTGTATTACCAAGCTACAAATTTGATGTGGGTTAAGGAATGGATAACATTAAGAAATACTAGATTGTTGACATTAGAAGGACATGATCTGTTGTTGGGGTGGCATGCTTTTTCTTGGTATAAAGGAACTAAAACACAGGGGTACTTTAGAAGACATTATATACGGGAGTCTCTGTGGTGAAACTGGGAGAAGTCTAAAAGGCAATGTTATTTGAAAATTCTAGTCTGGCTATCAACTATTGAAGCATTTTCTTCTCCTATAATATATAAAAAGGAACAAACAGTTAGATATGGTGAAATATCGAATGAAAAGGGTGAACTTAAATCTATGCAAAAATTGGAAGAACAAGGTATAAAGATGAATTGGTTTTCATATGTGCAAATTCATTCAAGGTATGACAAAGATTCTAAAACAGAAGGTTTCTATGATAAATGGACTGATTTAGATAAGATTTTGACAGGTACTGATGAAAAGGTGATTAAAAATTGTATGGATATTTATTAGAAATTAAACTAGAAGAAGAACAAGTTAAAGAAACTATGATTGCTTGGGGGAAGAATTTTGGATATGGGATTGATCTAGAGAAATGGCAAAAATTGTGGTCTCAAAATTATAAAATGACAATGTCAACAGCATATAAAGAAAATTTGTATAAGATGTTTTACAGGTGGCATTTCCCCCCGACAAGAACAGCAAGAATGTTCAAGAACAAATCTGAAAAATGTTGGAAATGTCATGAGCTACCTGGCTCATATTACCATATGTGGTGGGCTTGTGCGGATGCCAAAAAATATTGGACTAAAATCCACACGTGGTTGGAAAAAATGACAAAAAAGCATATAGACTAGAAACCAGAGATATTTTTATTGGGAATTTTATCTCAAATATATAGTAAAGAATTGAAATATCTGATTGTAAATGTATTAACAGTGGCTAGGATTGTATGTGCCAAAAACTGGAAAAATGAGAAAATGCCATTAGGAGGAAATTATTAAGAAAATATTGGAATGTGCTGAAATGAGTAGATTGACATTTGAAATCAGAGAACAAGATGATAAACAATTTTATAAAATTTGGGATCTATTCTATTAATGGTTAGACAATAAAACATGGTAATGAAATATGTAGATTCTTAGAAAATAATAAATATATAAAGTTGTATTTTTTTTCTTATTATATCTACAAAATGATTCTAGGATAGATTTGAGATGATAATATGAACTGTAATAAAACAAATTAAGTAAAATATGGATTATTTCATAAAACATGAATGAATAAAAGTATAGTCATGAATAGTCAAGTATAGTCATGAATGAATAAAAGTATATCATTGATTAACAATGATATTAATGTATTTAATATTTGATTGAAAATATGAGAATATATACAATGTAATTGTAATTGAAGACTACGAAATGGAAGCACAAAACAATTTGTAAATCAACCGACACTCTGTATGTATATATATATATATGGACGATGGCTTGATGTTTTTATGTTTTGTTTGTCTATGTTTGTCTTAAAAACCAATAAAAAATTAAAAAAAGGAAAAGAAATGAGGCTTGGACAAATTTTATGTTCTATAAAAGACATGATGAACAGAAGATTTGAGGACATTTTGAATAAAATACAGAGCATGAAAGAGGTTCAGGAAATGGGACTCTGACATCTGGTTTGCAAGGCTTTGGTGGCGGCAGGAATCTGTGATTGTGAGCGGTTTCTGTTGCGCACACCACTGGATTGCCTCTGATCTGGATTTGGGGGTTAATAGTTACCCCGTAGAGGTAACTGAAGATAGGGGAGATCCGGCAGGGGTCTGGGAGAATCGCAACACCCCTCCTCAGCTGGCTTAACTCCCTTTTCCAAAAGCGGTGGAGTGGTGGTCAGCAATGGCCACCACAAAGAAGCTTTCATCTGGATAAGAATGTGCAGGAGGAAGCTGAGGAAGTGAAAGTTCTGCCTGACTGGGATAATAAGTAGCATTTAAATACCTTGGAATTTGAATTTCATTGATGATACATCGCTCCCAAAGAAGATTGGAAAAAATGGCGAATGAAAGTTAAAAGGGAAAGTTTGTTTTTTCTCACTCTCCTTCCTTACGGTGACAGCTGTTGAACGAGAAATCAGAAAAACCTGCTTTGGCATCAATAGGTAATTAAACTGAAAAGTAAAGCGAAGGGGACAATAAAGATTTCTGAACATTGGAAAAAAAAACTTTCTTCGTTATAAGTGGGAAGGGAGAGGAAAAGAATTAATATTAAGATTTTGCTGGAGGAGGCTGCTTGGAATGTATAAGGTTAGAGCTAAATTGTAACAAGACTTCTAAAAGATACATTTTAAATTGGAACTTTGCAACTAAACTGTAACCCCAGGAAGAGAAAGTGTAAAAAGAAGAAAGTGCTAAATGAAACAGTCTGTGTGTATTTGGATTGCTTGGTGACTTTGGGACTTTTGGAAATTATTATTTGAAAGACTAAAAACATTTGGGTTGTTTAAAAAAATTTTTTTCTTCACAATGGCATTACTTGTCGATGAACTGAAAGTGGAATTCAAAAAGTTAAAAGAAGACGAACAAGAAGGGAAGGGCTCTTCTGGCTCTGTTTTCCATTTCTTAGAAATGGCGATTTCTACCTATCAGAAACTACAAGAACAACAAGAAGTTTGGGATGAAGAAGAAGCCATCTTTAACGAACAAGCAACTAGCTGGGGAAGAAAAGGGAAAGAGGGGAAAGGGAATGGAGAATTTAAGACCTAAAAAAACAACCAAAAAAGAGAAAAATAAGGTGAAAAATTGATACAATGTTAGAAAGCAACAGAAAAGAGGAACACAGAAGAGGGTGGAGATGAAGAGGGTGGAGATTAAGAGACAAGGGGGTAAAAAGGCTAGATTGGAGAAGAAAGGAAGGGAAAGGGGAGAAAGAAGTTACAAAGGTTTGAAACAAGATGTAAAGAAACAGGATTTTTTCAGAGATAATGGTGTAAAAATGTAATTAAAAAAGAGATTCTGCAAAAGTACGTAAGATTGTATTGTTGTATTTGTTTTTGAAATAATGTTAGAAAATTGGAACATTATATGATTATAAAATGGGATAAAATATAAAAGGAATGTGTAAAACGTTTAAGACTTAACAATAGAGTTTAATTTGTTATGGATTATTGTTTTAATTATATTATAAACTTATTATTTTTTCTTATTTTAAAATATAGTATGTAGCTTTAGAATGTACTAAGCAGAATCCGAATGAAAATTATATATTATTTTAAGTGTTAAATTCAGGGGAAAGATATAAAGGCGTCATACTTCAATCAGTGATTACAGGAGAAATTTTGTATTAATGAGAAAAGATAATAGATAATTGAAACAGAACAGACAAAGGATATAAGCATAATGATCTAAACTGAGATGAAATAAATAAAACAGAATTAAGAGAGTGAAAAGAGGGGAGAAGCTATAGAGAAAATGTAGAATGGTAAATAAGATATGAAATGGTATATAAAGTGAGCATGAATTCAAATTTATGTCTGTACAAAAAGATGTAACCCGGGATTAAGCCACTTTCCAAAAAGAAGTTTTATGTTTTCATGCTTTGTGTTTTGTTTGTGTATGTTTGTTTATCGAAAATTAATAAATTTTAAAAAAAGAGGTTCGGGAAATGGAGACATAAATCACAGAGTTATTACAGAGCTATAAATTATTTTAAATTATTTAAATAATTTTGATAATATTTTTAGTATATGTTTTGTTTTTACTAATCATACAAACAGTAGAGATACTGAATATCTGAATACATACATAAATAAAAATGTTTTTTTACACTACTGTTATTGTTACATATTGATACTTATGTTTCTCCTTTGCTTTTTCCTAATAGCAAAAAGCAAAGGAGAAACAAACAGAAGTATCAACATCTAACAATAATAGTAAAATGATTAATAAAAACCAAAACAGATACTAAAAAAATAAATACATACATAAAGAAATGAAAAAAACATCTTATCATCTTATCTTAGGCAGGCAACTTGGCTAGCCAGCTATGCCGGGGTCCTCCTTGATCTTCTTGGAGCTTGCTGCAGCGAGGACGGCTGGGCAGCCAGCCAGAAGTCAGCACTTGACTGGGTCTAGCGGAGGTGGCACAAGAAGATAGGCGACCGGCGGGGCTTGCTGCCTTTGCCTCCTCACTCACCAATTGGTGGTGGAAAGCAAGGCAGAACAATGGTGCGGTGGGCCATGGGAGGGAGAAGATGGCGCCAGTCAAAGATGGTGGCTGGCCAAAGATGGCGGCTACTGGCTGAGTGAGGCAGGTAGCGAGGTTGGCTGGGCAGCCTAGGAGTCATCACTTAACCGGGGCTGGCAGCGGCAGAAGAAAGTTGGCGACCAGCGGGTCTTGCTGCCTTTGCCTCCTCACTCACCAATCAGTGGTGGAAGGCAAGGCAAAAACAATGGAGGGCCATGGGAGAGAGAAGATAGTGGCGGATGAGGCAGGCAGTGTCGGCGAGGGCGGCTGCAGCCTGGGAGTCATTGTCAGGTCTCAACTGTGCCTGGCGGTGGCAGCAGGTAGGGGACTGGGTTTTGCTTGGAGATCTCACTTGCCGATCCACATCTTCAGTAATGGCAGTTGGCTAGGGGAGGCAGGCCGGGCAAAGCAGGCAGGCTGGGCAAGGGAGGCAGGCAGGCCTAGGAGTGTTCTGATTATTAATGTTTAGATGGCATAAAGCAGACAGATCAACTCCACAAAGCATCCATACCAAGTCTTTTTTATTGGTTCATCAGGCATCCTGTCAACTCACATTTATAACGAGGTTCTTCTTAATGTCCAATCATTTGCATATCTGAATTGTGGTGTAGAAAGATAATAAAGTCTCAACCCCATGATGATTGAAGTGACTGCATGGTATGGTGGATTCAGGCAAGAGTGAAGGAGCCTCTCCCAACCCAACAAGGGTCAATTTAGTGACCAATCAGGATTACAGATGTGACCACATGACATGTACTACATTTCCCAGGACATTTTAACTACATTTTGGCTTTGCGGATAAGCCCATCAGAGCTGGGCAGGGTTTGATGTACAAGTCCCATAGGCCACGCATTCCGATGCACATCCTTGTCTTTCAGCAAGACAAGGTCTCCCTCTTCGAGGTTCAGTTCTTTGGTCTTCCATTTATGGCGGTCTTGTAGGGTAGACAGGTACTCTTGATTCCAATGGTTCAAAAAGGTGTTGGCAAGCTGTTGAACTTGTCTCCATCGTTGTTTTTACAAGTCCTTAGAATCAAAGTTCCCTAATGGTGCAGGCCAATCACCCGTCCTCTGCGTTAGCAAGGTAGCTGGAGTGAGAATAGTCAGATTCTCAGGATCTGAAGAGACCAGAACTAAAGGTCAGCCATTGATGGTGGCCGTGACTTCTGCCATAAGGGTAGATAGAGTCTCATGTGTCAGTTTAGGTGCTTTCGCCAACATGGAATCTAGGATTCTATGAGCTATTCCAATCATGCATTCTCACGCTCCTCCCATGTGAGATGCATGGGGAGGATTAAATATCTATCTGCACTTGTTGGCTTTAAGGTAGCCATAGATTGGTGAATGCCGTTATCTATCTGTAGTTCTTTACAAGCGCCTACAAAGTTCGTTCCACAGTCAAATCTGAATACCTTGACTGGGCCTCTGTGGGCTTGAAACCTTCTCAGGGTGTTGATGAAGCAAGAGGCATCCATAGATTCAATGACTTTGATATGGACCGCTCGAATGTTGAGGCAAGTAAAGAGTACTGCCCATCGTTTGCTGTTAGCTTGACCGCCCCTGGTCCATTGGAACATACTGCCACTGCATGGATTCAGTAGAAAGATAATAAAGTCTCAATCCCATGATGATTGAAGTGACTGTATGGTATGGTGGATTCAGGCAAGAGTGAGAGAGCCTCCCCCAACCCAACAAGGGTCAATTTAGTGACCAATTAGGATTACAGATGTGAGCAGATGACATGTACTACATTTTCCAGGATACTTTTGTTGAGGTAATTCCCCGTTAGGAGAATGAGCGCATACAGGGAGACATAGTGAGAGTAATGTTGAATAACACACACACAACACACAGATACACTGTACAGTAAGTGTAGGTTTTTACTTCCAATAAACATTTAAGCAAATTCCAGGATAAGCAGTCCAAGTCATTCATAGGTAAGGCAGTCAGTGTTCAGTTCAGGGATAATCCAAATATCAAAGTCTAGTATCAAAAAACAGTTCAGTAACAGACTTACATCAATGATCAGTAACAGTGATTAGGAGGAATGGCAACTCTCTTCAACAGAAGAAACAGAGACTCACTGAGACTGCCTGAGACTGTCTTCTAAGACTAAACAACCCAGGTTTCTGGCTCCATCTTATGGCCGTTTGAGAAACCACACCCAATTACGGTTTCGGATTCTCTTAAAGACACAGTATTAAAATGTCTATCCTAGTTTATATATTTCCAACCCAAATAAGTGTTAGGTAACTTACATTCCTAACAACCTTAATTACATTTACCAGGATGCATTTCCATAAAGGGATAGCTCTCAATTCCTAATTAACTGTCCCAAATCCCATTAACTCTAAACTGTCTGGACAGCACAGGAGGCATGCAGGCAGGCAGGCTTGGGGTGGCAGTCCAGGCAAGGCAGTCCAGGCAGGAGAAGGCGGCTAATAGCGGTGGCAACTGGAGCTTGCCCTTATTCATCCAGATCAAGCAAGGTGACAGAAGGGAGGCAGCGATGGCTGACTGGCTGGCTGGCGGGCTGGTGCTGCTGAGAGCAATGGTGGCAGGTGGGAAAATGTGGGAAGCCTAGCACACATGCGCTATAAGTAGTGACTTGGCAGGGCAGAATGGGATGGGTGGGGAAGAATAGTATCAGCAATTGTTGCGCATGCATGCGATGTCACGCATATGCAATAATGGTTGACTGGGCCAGGAACTGAGAAGCGGGCGGAGTGGGGCTGGCAGCAGGGGATAATGCCATTCCCAATTGTCACACATGTGTGCAATGTTGCGCATGCGCAATAATGAATGACTGGGCCAGGAACTGAGGGGCGGGTGGGGGAGAATGCATCCCCGATTGTTGCACATGCATGCAATGTTGCACATGTACAATAATGAAAAACTGGTCTGGGAACTATTGGGAACGTTAACAACTGGTGCAAACCGGTAGAATCCCACCCCTGCTTAACACCTGCAAGACTATTCTTTAAGTTTTAACTAGCAAAATAATATTAATTTTCTGATATTAATTTGTTAATTATCATTTACAATATTTATTCTTCATATGGCACAAAGCTTAGAAGGATACTGGGCATGGATCACCACCACTGCCACATGATCATTCTTTCCTTATTATGTGCAGACTTCCAGATGAAGCAAATCTGAGAACATGAGAACCATGAGAAATTTCTATAGCAAGAATACTTTATGTGATTTATGATATTGGAAATAAATGATAGACACATTGTATTATGTAGCATATAGTACTGTTGTCCTTTGAAACATCTTTAAAAGTATAGAAAAGTTGCATATATTACCTAATTTAATAAAACCATTGTGAATCATTTCATGTTAGCTAATCCTGTTCTAGATGTTAGCTGGAAAATTTATTTCTCTGGGGGACACATAAAGAAACTACAGTCTGTTTTCATAATTTTGTATTGATTGGATTTACATAGTCTGTATGCAAGAATTCAGGGGCATCTTCATAAATTCATCTCCAACAAAAATCAGTTATTGCTCTATTGTTCAACAACACCTTAGAGCTGATTCACTTTTATTTTTGTATAACTTCATTATCATGGAGATCCAATTACATTCTGCACATTCTCAGAGGCATTGCATATTCATTTTTGGGGACAGAGGGAGATTTGAAAGCAATATTTGGGACCAAACATGATTATATTTAATTTTTCACTCTGTGAATGCTCATAGACATCTTTGCTACAATTTCATTGAAGAAAGCTTCTAATCCAGAATTAATATTTTGCTTCCCAAAATATTAATATGAATGTTTGTTTTGGGGATACCTTTTCTCAATTTTTTTGCATGCAAGAATTCTAAAACAATTGAATTACAAAATGTTGTACTTTGAAGCAGCTATGAGATTTTATGGAAAAGTAAGCCCATAATTTAGCAGATACTTTTAAAATAAACCATAATTGGCAATATTCGTAATCTTTTTTTTAAAGAAGAATGATTAAACAATGATAGTGTCACGCAATGCAATCTCTCTGAAATAATAAACATATTAGCTAAAACAGAAAAATCTTAATGGAGAACATAAGAAAAATCTTAATGAAGAACGAATTGCTTATAGTCCTTTATTTGTTAATTTGATAATATAAAGACATTTCTCTGATGGAAAACTTCTGAGTACATGGGGAGAGGTAATAGATATAAAAGTTATTTTTGAAACCATGGCAAGATAACACTTACTCATGTTCAGGACTTCTACCCTGCCTTTTCTCTAAAAGTTCATTGTGAATTAACAATGCAAAAATACCCAACCAGAATGCTTAAACATATGGGAAAAATTCAGATGATATAAATGTTATTGCATTATTTGACAAAGTGACAAAATTAATGGACCAGTGAAATGTTGTAGATCTAATTTACTTGGACTTCAGTAAGGCATTTGATAAAGTTGAGCAAACCTACTACTTGATAAAATAGAAAAATGTGAGTTAGATAATATCACCATCAGATGGATTTATCAGAGGTCCCAATGTTCTGTCATATGCCCAGGGCTCTTCAATATCTTAATCAATAATTTAGATGTGGGGATTGAAGGAAAATTCATCAAATTTGCAGATGAGACTAAGTTGGCAGAAATAGCTAATATTCCAGAAGATAGGCTCAAGCTACAGAAGGATCTTAACAAAGTTCAGTATTGGGCCCTATCCAGGGGTGGGATTCTACCAGTTTGCACCTATTCGCTAGAACAAGTGGTTAACATTCTAAGCAGTTCAGAGAGCCGGTTGTTAGAATAAATTACTGGCCTAATCCTGTAAGGAAGGCAGGAAGGAAACATTCTGGTGTTCCTTACAGAAACTGCCTCTCTGTTAACCCTTATTACATTCTTGGCAGAACTAGACTTCCTGTCTCAGGAACTTCTCTGGAGTTATTTTTCCCCTCCTTTGCTGGTACTTTGCTTGTGTGGAGTGACCATTCAAAGTTACAATGGCACGACTTATGACCATTTTTCACACTTACGACTGTTGCAGCATCCCCACAGTCATGAGAGGCCAGAGGAGGAGATGCGTGCCTCAATGTGAGTGATGTTGAATTGGTCATGCCCAGCCAATAACATGACCACCAAACCATGTCCACCCAGTCACATAACCACCAAGCCACGCCTACCACCTAAGCCACGCCCACAGAACTGGTTGTTAAAAATTTGAATCTCACCCCTGGCTCTATCTAACAAAATGAAATTCAATGGAGAAAAAAGTAAGGTTGTACATTTAGACAGGAAAACTCACATTCATAGATATAGAATAGGTGGTGTCTGCCCAATAGTAATAACTGTGAGGCAGATTTTGGAGTTCTAGTGAAGAATCACTTAAATATAACCAGCAGGATGCTGCAGCTGCAAAAAAAGCCGACATAGTCCTAGGCTGCATTAAGTGCAGTGATAGTACTACTTTATAATGCCTTGGTAAGTCCAAACATTGCATCCAGTTTTGGTCGCCAAGATATAAAAAAGATGTTGAGATTCTAGAAAGAGTACAGAGAAGAGCAACAAGATGATTAGGAGACTGGAGGCTAAAACTCATGAAGAACAGTTCCAGGAATTGGGTTTAATAAAAAGAAGGACTAGGCATGATATGATAGCAGTGTTCCACACACACATATAAACACACAGAGGCAGGAAAGGGATTAAAATTTCTTAACAACCAGTTTTGTGGGCATGGCTTAATTTGTGGGGGTGGCTTGGTGATCATGTGACTGGCTGGGCATGGCTTGTATGTAAATATTATAAATATTGATGTAAATATTGATTTTTTTATAAAAAAGAGCAACTTTTACTCAAAATCAGGCAAAGCAGGAAGGCAGATCGAGTTGCTCACAGAATCATAGATTCACTCAGAGATATATCTTTCTGCCATCAGCTATCTGAGTCTGCACTGAATAATAGAAGCTTCAGTCCTAAGGAAGGTTCGGCTCTGCTTTTAAGCAGAGCCGAAGATCTAAAGATTAGCTAGAAAGCAAGAAATCCAACGATTTCCTGCTTTCTAGCTAATCTAAATCTCCTGGCACAGCAGAACAGCTGATGGTTTGGGGCGGGAAGGACTTATAACTTAGCAGGCAAGTTTGCCAGGTAAGGAGTGAGTGGGCGGGGAGGGTTCCTGGGGCCAAGTGGGTGGTGCAGCCTTATGTTCCCCTGCAGCCTGGATTAATTGCTCTGGGGGGTGCTCTGGGGATGACATTTCTCTGCAGACCACCAAAATTTTCTCGTGGACCACCAGTTGGCAACCACTGGACTAGAAGACCTCCTAGATGCTGTCAGATTCTGTTATTCCATTATTCCTTTCCTGAGCAATTTTATTAAAGTGTGACACAGGCCACTAATGGCTGGTTGGTTGGCTAGTTTTGCTTCATGTCACTTTGAAGCCTGAACTTTGGATAGCACACAAAATTTTACCTAAAATGGGTTCCAAGACCTGGTTATTGTTCTTATTGCTGTTTTTGGCCTGATCAGAAGCCGAATAACAAATTGATTGGGAAAAAGTTTAATTAGAGAGAGTAAATTTTTTAGAGCTACCTGTACCTTTATACTCCATAATGCTGTCTTGAATTCTGAAATGCCAAGTCAGTTACAATTCTTAAAAATTCTTTCATCAGAAGACATTGTCAGCACAATTCTATAGAGCTATGTATAATATTACATAAGTTAGCCTTTGCTCATTCAGTGAGAATGTTCTTTCCTCTGATTAACTTTGTAGTGTTTTTTGTCGCTCAGGCAGATTTGGGCTGCAGAGTTAAGGGACAATTTAATTGTCCTACAACATCCTAACACTGGTCAAAGGATACTCTATAATGCAATACATTATATTGTGGTAGTAGTTCTACTGCTAGTGTAATATAATTGTAATTGCATATAAATAGTAAACAAAGTGAAACAAAAGCTTAGCCAGTCACTTCATGATGCAGTGTACTGAGACAAAGCATCTTGTGAAAAGGACAAATAGAAGTAGCTGTTCTGGAGAATGGGTATGCTGGGTCTGGATCCTCTGAATTTTATTTGTAATTCCAGAAATGACAAAAAGTTACGGTAGTAGTTTCCAAGCAACCAAAAGGGCTAAGTCTCCACCCTATAGAACTTAACAATTTCTAGTCTGCAATTTCTATATGACTTAGGTCTGGTGATTTATAAAAACAGTCCAATGAGATGGGAAAATGCAAGTTATTTTATGATGGTTGCTTTCTATAGTATCCATACAATATAAAGAATTGTCTTTGTTTTGCTTTGCTCTGGATTCTTTTTCTTGTTTATGTTTTCATAGATCATAGTTAGATGACATAGACTGCCTTGCTTCTGTTACTTCTAAGCAGCAGACAGAGTGCTTTTTTGGCTAAAGATCAGATTTTTCATGCTTCAAGTAAATAAAAAACTTCAATGTATAATTCCCTGTTGATCAGAACTTGTATTCTAAATAAGGCACAAGCCTTATGAAACACCTGGGAATGGCAACAAAAGGAAATGACACAGTATGTGCAAAATAGACTTTATCTAATGTTTAAGTATCATGTTTATTTAACCTGAAGAAGAAACAAACATATAGCTAGGAAAGCCATATAGTTAGCTAAATAGCTTGGAATTTGGAGTTGGGTGGCATAGTTTTGTGCTGGTTTAACTCCTTTCTCCAAGGCTGAGGCCAATCAAGTGTTGATAAGGGCTGAGAGATTCAGCCAACAGAGGTTCTCCTTTGGTGTGCCACAGGACTCAGTATTCTTTCTGCACCTGTTTAACATTTACATTAAAATGCAGGGTAATATCATCTGTCACCATGAGTTTACATTTACATTTCACATCTGGTGACCTCAATAGTTCTGTCGCTTCCTATTTCATTGTTTCAGGAGTCTGTAGGGTCCTGAATGACAGAGAACGAGCTAAGACTAAATGCTGGGTGCATGGAGCTCCCAGATCCAGGTACCTGATATTTTTTAGTTCTGAATGGAGTTGCACTATCACATTCAGACCCAGTTCACAACCTAGGGATTCTCCTGGAGTGGGAACTGTTGTTCAGAGAGCAGGTTGCAGTTGATGGCTAGGAGATCTTTTGCACAACTTCAGTTTGTGCACCAACTACGGCCTTTCCTGGATCAGAACTCCCTGGGCTCAGCAACTCCATCCCTAGTCATCTCTTGTCTGTATTATTGCAATGCACTTTACCTGGGGCTATCCTTGAAATGCATTCAGAAGCTTCCACTAGTATAAAGTGCAGAAGCATGAACTGTCTTTGGGGTCCATAGAATGGCCCACTGCTTCATGAGCCGTACTGGCTTCCGGTTTGCTTCTGGGTGTAGTTCAATGTGCTGGTTATGGCCTTTAAAGCTCTCCATGGCATGGGTCCAGGTTATTCGATGAACCACCTGCTAAATATAAGCATGCTCTACTCTTTCTGACAGAGGAGGTCAGATTCTGTCAGTCAAGGAAATTTGGCTGGTGGTATCCAGAAGAGCCTTCTCTGCTGTAATGCCAGCCCACTGGGATATCCTGTGCTCTGGGGCAGATTTTCACCCGCTCTGCCAGTTGGCCTGGGGTCCCAATAAGTGAGTACTACACTGGACTCTGACTACTTGTCTAACAAAACGATCCACTTTCCCCCTGCACTTCCTGCTCTCTCTCCCTACCTGTCTTTTAATTCATCGTATTGTACTTTTATTATTTTATTATTTTCACTGCCTTGCTACTGTTTGTTTACATTTTTGATCATTTTTTTTCATTTTACTATTGTAAGCCACCCAGAGTAGCCCCAGAGCAAAATGGGTGGCAAATAAATTTAATAAACAAATAAATAAATAATACATATGATTATGCATTATTGATATCATCTCATCGGATGATGCCCTTTTGACAATTCTTGTCTGGTTCAGGCTTAATTTGTACTTGGATGGGAATTTAAGCTAAACTGGGGATAAAGCCTAGGCTAGGGAATCTTGGTAGAAATACATTATGGAAGAAAGCAGTGACAAACCATTTCCACATCTTTGTCAACAAAATTATATGGTCTCTCCATGCAGTCACCAAATGTCTAATTCAGGGGTGTCCAACCTTGGCAACTTTAAGACTTGTGCACTTCAACTCCCAGAATTCCTCAGCCAGTTGAAGTACACAAGTCTTAAAGTTGTCAAGGTTGGACACCCCTGGTCTAATTCAACATGAGGATATATTTATTCACATAAGACTAAAAAAAAATTATTTGTTAGAGATATAGAGTCATGTGGCAATGCCCCTGGATGAAAAACTTGGAAGCAAGGTGCTAATATTATTTAGATGCTATACCAAGCAAATTGTTAAGAACTAGAATGTGCTTGTATTAGAATCTTTACTCTAAGGATGCACTTGAAATACTGATGAAAGGGAAGACACAACATTGCTGCTTAATAAACAAACATTATTTCCCACTCCTGAGCTTTTTGAGGGATAAAATTGTTGCACCTAGTTTCAAAGCAGTAGAGCTGAAATGGAAAAAAAAACCCATCTGCAGTGACGTTTATTGTTTTGTATTACATGAAAGCAGATCCCAGCTGTCTTGAAGATTTTCAGTCTTTTAAAAATGTTGTTTTTTTTTTTAATTTAGATGAAGACTGCATGTTATATTTATTTATTTGTAGTGTATTTTATAATCTGCCTTTTAGGAAAACTCAGTAATGTTGCATAAGTTCACAGGTTGAAAACCTGAAACATTTTTAAGTATCTTCTAAAAAATTTAGGTTAATGGCGGCTGAGTTGGTTCATACAACTTGTTCACCGTAATATGCCTTATTTGATTTTGGCTTAATTTATTCTGTAGGCTAAAGGCAGAATAATCCTGGCCTGTATTTTCACACTGTCTGCAAAAGGTGGAAAGTCCCAATTGTGGTAGAATGAGTATGAAGACTATTAGCTAGTCACTCAGGTAGTTAATTAAAACATAAGACAAGGAAGAAGTGAGTTTATTTTGTTGAAACTTAATTACAGAAATGATTCGTCACAGAGAATATTCCGAAAGATATTAAAGGATTTATTTCTTTAGGTATTTGTGAGTATCTCTCCAACTGGGATTATTTAATGCCTTTCCTTTCTGAGAATGTTGGCTAATTTTATTTATTTATTTTTTAAATTTATTTGTCACCCATCTCACCATGGGGCTACTCTGGGCAGCTTACAACAATAAAACAAAAAATATTAAAATGTGGAAGTAACAATAGTAAAGGAATAAAACAATATACAATGGAGATGCAATAACATGAAATTAAAAAAAAATAGTGGAGGGGGAGCAGGAAGTGCAGGAGGAAGGCGTTTTGTTTAAATTTTAAAATATGTAAAGGGGAAAGCAGGAAGAGATCCTTTGCTGATCCATAACCGCAGTGTTCCCGCTAATTGCATAAATTTTTTCTCCCCTTTGCAGCAGCACAGGAACAGATTGATAACAATGAGCAGAATTGTGATCTTTTGTCACTAAACTGCTGGATATTTGTGCACTAAGAAGCAGAGAGGTCCATTTTTTTCCCACTACTATGGTATATACAGACATACCTGTGAGGAAAATTTGTGGCAGTTGTAACAAAAATATCAGCTTAACCTGTAAAGACAGCAAGGGGTGAGAAAGATTAACCTTACACCTCTTGTGGGTATAAGTGAACGAAAAGAAAAATTATATCCTGCTTTCAAGATTCTGTGGTTAAAACCCTTATCAATAATGTAGAGTCCTATTATTTTTTTGTGGTGACTATTTCTGGACCTGATCTGTTTCAAAAGGTTGACATCAATCATGGAAACCATGCAGGCTAATTAAAGAGGGAGTGCTGCATTTCTCTTATATTAAGCATTTTACTCACTTGTGTGAAATTCCATGTTGCATACATTACGAAGTCACTTACAAAAAATGGAAAACAATAACAGAACAATGCACTTTTTTGTTAAGTATGGTCGGTGGGTCCCATGAATAGACGAGACTTGAGTAGTGAACAACAGCTCTTTATTTTACAGATAGATTCTGAGACTGGGAAACCCTAGCGCGCGGCAGCTCTTCTTATAGAGCTGGCCGTGGCTAGGCAGCCAATGACAACTTTGAGTTTGCCGTGCTTGGTTTCAGCCAATCGCGGCAAACCCTGTATGAGCCAATCAGGAACGTTCAAGCCATCCAATCACGATCCGGCTTTTCTGGACCAATAGGAACGCAGGGTTTCAAGCCTGCTAATATGGAACATTTTAATTTGTTGAAAAGCACTCTTCCTGGATTATGTGGGAAGATGGATGGATGAGTCAGCATTTGCTCCTCTTTCATGTACCAACCACACAATTTGTGAAGAGGCCAAATATAGCATGTAGGTGAAGAACCATCAGTAAGTTCAATAATGTGACTTTTTTCAACCTGCATTGGTCAGCACTTTTTAAAAAATCAATTGCTCAATTTTGTTGGGCAATTTCCATAGCTTCAGAACAAAGCCATACTGTATTTCACTGGTATATAGTTAACGAAGTATGTTAGCAAAGTTAGCAAAGTAAGCATGCCAACACAAGATCTTTTGGCAAGTCATTGTTAATCGGAGAAATCTTTTTAAAGCATTCACAAATATGAAGAGAATCTAGTGAGCCCTTAGTAGAAACTAGTGAATCAGGTAGATTTAAAGTTCCGTAAGATCCATAGCTGATCAGCTGCTCATAGAAACAGAATCCAGAAATCTTAACAACTGATTCTTCCTTTTGTTTTGGCAACTTAGTGACCCTACCATCATACCTGAGGACAATAATTTAACATAAGGGAGTGAAATGCATACTATTTGGCACACATAACTTTCTTTGCTACCTGGACTAACACATGTTGCAATTTAGCAGCCATGCCAGCAGGCATTCTTTGAACAAAGCAGCAATATACACACCCAGTTCCTGCTTAAATGTGTGAGCAGTACGCTGTTCCAAATGGCCCTAATTTCTTAATGTTTGTTTTTATAGGTATATTTTTATACTATCACAATCACAGAAATATGAGTGCTATACAAAAACATAATATTAACTACAAAAATACAGTTATGATAAAACATAAAAAGATTGTATAATATTTTTGTGTCATTTTCAAACTATTTAAGAAATAGTATGCTGAATTCACTTGCTTCTAAAATATCAACAGAGTGGAGCAAATCTTACTTCCAGGAGTTGGCTGTTCCACAACATGTAGGTCATGACAAAAAAAACTGGGAGTGGGGAATTTTCCTAAGAAATTCATTTGAGAAGGGCCAATTCTAATTGAAGGTGGTAATCCTGAAAATATTTTGATGCCATGTATGTCATACATTGGGAGAAAATAAATAATCCTTCAATAGTTGACTTGATTAGCAATATAGTATTTTTTCAGCTATCAACAAACCATGCTAGATTTACCCAGCCTGTTAAATCACGAGCAAATGGCTGGAAAATAACAATAGATGCATTTACAACGCACACTGAGTCCAAAACAAGCTACGTTATGGCTTTTCTCATGGGAGAAAACACTGGCTTGGCTTATAAAACCCTGGCCAGTTGGCAGTGTAATGCCTTCCTTAGAGCATTTTAGGTATAAAATTTTGCCAGTCCTTGTGGTACTGTGTGTTTGTTGGAGTATATTATATACATACAAATGTATCTGGTACCTCTCAAACTTCAATTTCCAATGCATGACCATGTATTTAAAATAAATATACAGGCAGGAAGAAAAGAGAAAGGAGAAAATGGAAAGGAAAGCATATATTCCCTATAGTAGAGATAATGTTGTTTTATTGCTCCAGGCTGGCAGATTTAAGAATAGCAAATGAAACAGAATTTTTGTTCTTGCTACCATTATATAACACACACAAAAGAAAGGTAGGGAAGGAAATATACCTCTATGTGCACAGAGTGAAAATATTTTCTAATGAATTCAGGGCACTGGGATTGCCGACACAGCCCTTTTGACAGACCTGGACAATCATGTCTCTTACCTAATTATTTTTCTACCCCCCAATGACATTATTATTGGGTTCTTAGAGTAGCAGCACTAAAACAAGAATCACCAAACAGTCTTCACTTTGTAGTTTCTTCTAAAATAAGTTGACCAGAATTGAAAGTAGTCAGCCAAAATGGTGAACTGACACACTGAAACCGTGAGACTTTCTTTCTTTCTTTCTTTCTTTCTTTCTTTCTTTCTTTCTTTCTT
>NW_020769585.1:68682-91443 GCF_900518735.1 Pseudonaja textilis
CTATCTATCTATCTATCTATCTATCTATCTATCTATCTATCTATCTACTCATCCATCCAGCTAGCTATCTAGCTAGCTAGCTATGTCTCACGATAACTTTTCATACCTGCTGGCTTATTGCAGTAGACTTGATCCAAATTTAATCATGAATAACTATTAAAATCAATAGAATTTGGGTAATTTGTAAGAACAGTGCAGACATTTTTACAGGCTTTCTATTATTACAATTATTACTTATGGGAAATTTTAAAGACATTATGAAATCAAAATACTGTTGAAAATAATGTGGGCACTCCATTTAATCAATGCTCCTGCCCCAGAATCCCAGGTAAAGAATAATCCTCATCCCCTCCTTCACATCTGGTAAATTAAAATAAAACATTCCCATCCACTCCCTTGTTTCATGCCAAGCACATTCATTATTACATATAAAAACACAGATATTTTTTTTAAAAAATAGCCATGTAAGGCTATCTGGCCCTTGCATGTAGTTTTCACTGGTATGATAATATTTTTTTAAATTGAAAAACTGCATTTATGAAATTTAACAGAATATTTATTAACTTTATGAAATACAAAGGATATTCTGAACAGTGGGTGGTCACTAAGCTCAGCTTGAATGTATCAAGTCTAGTTCTCTGCTTGCTATATGACAAAGATTCTTGCCTTCAGAAGATGAAGTTTATAGTTGGTCAACTATATTATATGGAGCTCCTACTCGTTTAATGTGTACAGGCTCCTTGTTTTACTTTCCATTTGTTTTGAGTTTTGTTGCTTCGTTTGTTCTTTGGCTCCCGAAGCAGCATGTAAAGATAGATGTAATCGTGCTTGGCTCTCGGGCAGTACCTAAAGAATATTAAAACCAAAGTTAAGTTCAGCCATTTGGGGACGAGGATGGTGGATAATTGAATAGGGCTGTGGCAGGACCTTCAGTATAAAGATGACAGTCCTTTAGGTTTTCCAATACTATATACTGCTTGATGCAAACATCTCTATAGCTAGGCCTTCATCTTATGGGACATACAGAGATATATGGGTGGAGGAGTTATATGTACAAGAAGGGAAAATGGGGTTGGGAGTAATCCTACTGGCTATTTTCATATAATAATGATTAGCTTAAACATAGCTTGCTAAATTTTTGTGCTTGTGCAGGATGCTGACCCAGAACTATAGAGGCTATTTGTACAACGCATTTGGCTAGTTTTTATTCCATTATATATAAATAGAATTGACGATATAAAATAACTGCCCTGCTTAGATCAGAATTAGCTTCCCTTTGTTGCTGTTTTTTCCAGAAATTCTTTTTGTATCATTAAGCCACAGTAGGAAGCAGAAACTGTGTCCAGACACAGATTGCAGTCTAGTTTCACAAAGGTAATAATCCATTTTGTGCATAAGCTATGTCCGTGGTTGATTTTGCATTTACTCAGTGATAGATTATGGATTCTAATAGATTTTAGCAGAACAGCCATATATTCTTAAAAGAAAAAGGTTATTATTCAATACTTTAGGAGGTGCTGCTAAGAATTAAAATTAAAACTGGGGACTTTATATGCAAAGCACATAAAGCATATGTGTATTCTGCCTGTAAACTATTATTCTACCTTCTTAAGGTGAAGTATAAATAGAGGAAATTAGGGATAATGTTAAACCTTATTTGAGTTATCTTGCTGCCAGAAACTCCAAGATCCATACTGTTTAAGTAAGAAAATTAACATTTTACATTTTAAAAAGTTAAAAATATTTGAGCTGACAAGACATTAAATTTGCAGGGGGGCAACCTGTTAGAAGCCATTGAAATTATATTTCAAAGCCAGCTGCTGATAAAAGCTTTTTTTAGATAAATGTTTTTACATGTATCTTTAAAGCTGTGAAACTAAGACACATTTGGGGGGTAGAAAGTAAAATCTACTGTTGAAAAGCCTTCTTCTAGTTTCTTTAAGAGAACTTTTCCCAGAAGAATTGAGAATAAAAAGATCTTATTTTTAGATCTACATGGAGAAGGTAAATCTTAAAACACTCAAGTAGTTTAGTGTTGGCAACAAAGATACTATCATATCTTCACTTTAAAAATGCACATAATCGTTTAATGGCAGCAAAGAGATAAAAAACGTCAAACCCTCTGGTGCCATTTAATGTCTGTCCCACCCTGTGTGGCCTAGGTAATAGTAGACTTAGACAGAACTCCAGCTGAGCCTGATCACAAAGGAAAGGAGGGATAGAAGGCCTCATCTTGGCACAGAAAGAGCGGGAAAGAAATGAAGGGAATGAATGGACGATAAAAAACAAGGAAGCATTATAAAGAAAATGAAATGAAAATAAAATTATTTTCATTATGAGTGGTACTATTGTAATTTTTGATCTTAAACTCTAAAATGTCATGGAACATAGCTGTTATATAAAGATAAGAATGAGTCAAGACTGTTACAGAACCAGAATGGAAAATTCATGAAAGTAGGGAGGGGAATTCAGTTTTCATAGAGCTGTATAGCTTTCAAAGTCAACCATTAATTTCAGACATATGGGACCATACTGTTATGGCATAGAGCAGAGCATAGCATTTATATGAGGGACAAATAAGCTTTTCCTGGAATCTGGAGCTTTAGTAATGGTCTGATATTCTTTTATTTTATTTATTTGATTTGATTTGTCAATCACTTACAAGATAATAGATATAAGAATAAATGTAAGTATAATATAGAAATAGGTATGAATAATTGGTGACAATAGGACAGGGGCGGTAGGCACGATAGTGTGCTTATGCGTATAAAATTTCTTCAAATGCTTTACAGTCTTCACAAGACTTGCTCTCAACATAGATTGCTAGGAGTTGCATTTGAGTGTAATGAATGGGAAGAAATCCTATTTGCATGGAGGTCAAACATGAAAGAAATAAAAAAAAACCCTTAAACCTGATATGTTAATCAAATTTAATTTGTCCATTTAGATAGTGGGCAAATACTGTCTAAAGTAAGAAAATAAAATGTTAAACACGATATCTTTCTACTCCTACCCAGGAAGGAACAGGAAGATATCTTTTCTCGGGCAAGCTTATTTTTTTTAATGAACAGTTTTATTTGGGGGTGGTTATTTTTATGTTGTTTCTATCATAGGAGGAGTGGGACATAACACCTTGACTACTTTAGAACTAGGACAACAAAGCTATAATACTTTGGATTCCAGGATTGGACATCCAGGAACTATCTATCATTTAGTGAAAATTAAATAATGGACATGAAATGATAGTAAACTTCATTTTTATTTTGTACTGCGGCATGTATGTGACTGCGGGGAGAAATTTAAAGGTTTTCTCAGGGGAGTGAATCTAGTCCATCACATTCTATGCATGTGTGCACTGAATGTGCCCTATTACATCAAGCAACAGCTGGAAGCCATGGTTACCTCTTAAAAATAAGAAAATATAAGAGAAACATAAGAAAAGCCTGTTTGGATCAGGTTTATCCTGCTTAACATTCTGTATCATGTGGTCAGCTGTTGCTTGTATTTGACAATCCAAAGATAGTTATATTCCATTGTTATTCCCCTCCCCCTCACAACTAGTACTGTACGGTATTCTGTTTATGATTTGGGAGGTAATAAACAGCTATTAATAGCTATTGAATACCTGGTCTTTCATGAAATGTCCTTTTAAAACCATCCAAAATGGCTGCTGTTATTTCAAACAGTAAATTCCATTACATTTAATAGAATTTTTTTTCTATTTTTCTTAATACTTCACATATTTATTTTCAATGGGTGACGGAGTTTAATCATTGTGAAACAAGGAAATAAACCTCTTTATATCTGGATTATCTATGCCATGTATGATTTTGTATCATGTGCCCTCTTATTCTTTTTCATTTCAAGTTAAAAAGGATCAATTAGTTTAGACCTAGCCCTAACCTGTTCAAAACACTAATCATTGTAATTGCTTTTTCTTATTTAAACCTTTTCTAGTTATACAATGCTCTTTCTCAAATGCAGTGACCAGAGCTGGTCAGCAATATTTTTTTATTGCTCATGTTTCCTTTTAAAAAATAGTATTTTATTAAATTATTAATAAAGAAGCAATGCCTAAAGCTTTCATTAGTATCATCCTGAAATATCAATTTCTTAGTCAACAGTATTGTTTCTGTTGAGCTCAACCTATTTTTCCCCATCTAGACACAGGTGATGATTGGTCCATGATTAAAGTACAAAATTGGGTATTATCAGTCAAATCAGGAACCTAACTCCAAAGGAAGACTAATCTATACTAAGATAGGCTACAGTAGTAAAATCATGCATGATTTCCTGTGTTTTTCCTCCTCTCACAACTGGAGGGAGGGAGAGAGAATCGGTCTGAGTATTTTTCTAATACTTTACTGGGTTTATAGCAAGCTTCAGCACTTGTTGTCCTAAAGACTTCTGAATATTTTCTCCAAGATAACTTCCAGGGCTCTCTACATGGAAGATGCCTCCCAACAATTCATGTAGATGTTAAATGAAATAAGGGAGTGAGTAGAGTATTGGAGGACCTGAAGGCATGATCTCCAGTCTCCTACAAGATCTGACTGAAATTGTTCAAATAGGAAGGATTGGAACCAGGGGTGGGATTCTACCAGTTCGGACCAGTTTGGGTGAATCCCTTGCTCCAAAGATCAGGTGGCAGCAAACCAGTTTGCTGCGACCAGCATGTGGGCCCGCTCGCCCATCCCTGCTCTTTCCTATGCTTTATTTCCTTTTTTTTTTAGAGCATAGCTGATTTGTACAGCAGAACTGCTGCGCCTCAGCTGTTTTGTTCACAGGGACTGCAGTAGAAGGTATTAGAGCTTTATAAATGCAGAGCGCGTGCACGGAGAGTGCATTTGGCACGCATGTGCCCAAAGCACTTGTGTGTGCAAAGCATCCAATCACTGAACCGGTTGTTATACCGGTGGAATCCCACCCCTGATTGGAACCAGTGCACAATGATGTATATTATACATTATATAAATATGAGGTCTGTGTCCCTTCTAAAACATCCTACCTTGAAAACTTCATTCTCCATTGTGGCTTTAATGGAACAAATATTTATCTTGAACTAGGAGCAAATTGCACTGATCACAAACCAAAGAGATTTGCATGGTTTTTTTTTTTTTTTTTTTGTTTCCTTTGAATCAGTCTTGATTCCAGGTGACTGACTGAACAAGTCACTGCAGTTTTCTTGGCAAAATTTCAGAAGTGATTTGCCATTGCCTTTTTCTTCTTAGGGCTGAGAAACTATGAATGGCTCAAGATCACCCAAATGTTTTTGTGTCCAAGGCAAGACTAGTACTCACACTCTCTCAGTTTCTAGCCTTCACTATTTGTCCTCATGCAAACCCAATACCCCAAAAGGGAGATGGACATACCTATATTTGGTAGAGTATACTAGATACCCCAATGTATCTAACTGATGACTGATTGGCTACTGACTCCATGTCTATATATATTCATTGGGAATTGTTAGACAGACAATTTCCTTAATATATCAGGGAGGCAGTGGCAGGCAGTCTCCTTGCTATGCTTCATAATACCTTAGTTCATCTCATTTCACTGCAATTCTTAAAAAAGAGTAACAATCAGCTAGGATTCCCTTGTGCTCAGAGAAGCATTGTCTGAGGTAGTGATATTTTGTCAGCTGGGGCTGCTCTGTGCTTTAGTATCAGTGAGTGAAAGCACCACCAGGGGATACTGTGTGACCTGTTTGGTTAATGTCATTGAAGATAGTAGTTAGTCATTCTATTATTTTCTTCTTTGCTGCCATTGTACAGCACATTGCTGTACAATGATGTGCAGAGTGAAGCTGCTTTAGGTTCAGCCTTAATCTTGTTGTTTCAAGAGGGAAGCTTCAGGGTTGTTTCTTGTTTTAGTGAAATGCCTAGTTTGAAGGTTGTAAGGATCCAATGAAAATTAGAAACAGAGGATGCAATATACATCATTTTCTTCCTACACAAACACAGTCCTCTTTCAATCAGTGTTATACTGGAACAGTTTTTGATAAAATTTGACCAACCAGAGCTAAATTTTCCACAAGAGCTGGATATAATGTCAGAACAAGGACATTTTCAAGCAAGTTTTCAATCTTCGAATTTGAGTGGGGGGATTTTTTTGGGGGGGCAAACATTTGAGTTTTTAATATTGTTCTTATGAGAAAATGTTAGCCTACATTTTAAAGTTCAAATCTTTAGAGGGTGCTCAATCTGATATGATTAAAAGCATGAATTGATATGTAATAAAATAAAAATTTCCAGAAACAAATGGGATATGCAAGTAATCACATGATCACAACATGCAACTAGATTAAAATATTTATAATTAAAATTGAATAGTGATTCAATGAAGCTGATAAAGCACCTGTGTAATATGGTCATAACACCAGAAGTTATCATAAGGTTTTGCTAGAAGAAATATAATTTAGCTCTGGTTGCTTATATATGACTGTTGCCTAGGCAATGCCTGTATGTAGAATGAGGAATGATTAAGAGAAAATAATGGTTTATTTTCCTTGCACAAAAAATAACACATTAATCATCTCTTACCTCTATGTCCAGACCTGCTTTGAGTCCTCCTATCTGGTTTTCTGAAATAAGAACAATCGTGCAATATTAGAAATGTATTGCTAAATACCATCAGAGGTTTTCCTCTTTTCTCTGTTAAGTCAACAAACAGAATCCCCCCCCCCCCGCTCTTTTCTGGTTTTATGATTCATGGTAAGATTCAATCACAAACTATATAAAGAGAAGGGACGTGATGGCTCAGCAATTCAGCAATTGGTCAGCGATTCAGCAATTTGAATCCCTAGCGCCACTTAATAGAGTGAGCTCCCATTACTGGTCCCAGCTTCTGCCAACCTGGCAGTTTGAAAGCATGTAAAAATGCAAGTAGAAAAATAGGGACCACCTTTAATGGGAAAGTAACAGCGTTCCGTGCGCCTTCGAAGGCATTTAGTCATGAAGGCCACATGACCACGGAAATGTCTTTGGACAGCTCTGGCTCTTCAGCTTTGAAATGGAGATGAGCACTACCAGTAGAGTCAGGAATGACTAGCACATATGTGCAGGGGAACCTTTACTTTTTTATATAAAGAGAAAATAAAAAATAAAATTGACAACCATCTGCACCATTGCAACAAAAAGTAAAATATAGTGCACTAAATAAAAATCACTGGCCTTGCTAACCTTCCCTTATTAGTTCTTTCAAATGTGAATGTTAAATACAAAATAAAGAGATGTTAGGTAAATGAACATCTTAAGAGTTTCTGTTTGTATTGCAATTACAGGTAGTTTTTGACAACCGATTTAGTGGCCATTAGAAGTTATAACAGCACTGAAAAAAAGGACTTGTGAACATTTTTCACGCTTATGACCATTGCAGCATCCTCATGGTCAGATGATCAAAATGTGGAGGCTTGGCAACTGGCACATATTTATAATGGTTGCAGGGTCCTGGGGTCATGTGATCACCTTTGGCAACCTTTAGACAAGCAAAGCCAATGGGGAAGCCCAATTCACTTAACTGTTACCAACTTAACAACTTAATAACCACTGTTTGCTTTGGCGCATCACAGCTATATTTCAAAGAAGAGGGACTTCCCCATTTATGGAGGAGACTAGTGTATGATTCATACATTATGCTATAGAAATTATCTACAAGGCACTTCAGATGTATTTTGGAAATGTGAAAATATGGTAGGACATTTATCATGCTTGATGGACATATAAAAAGTTTTTAAAAATGGATCCAAATGCATACTTTGATACAGAAGATTCAAAGATTATGATTCAATCGAAGACATTTCCAATCTGATCACACACAGTAGCAAGATTACTTGTATGTATGGAGATGGAAAGTCTCCCATCATGGAGGAATGTTTGTGAAGTAGGCAGATTTTCTGAAATAGATAAATTAGCTTCTTTGATTAGGGAAAAGACATTGAGTGCTGACTGGAAGTCTCTTATGAGCCTTTTGAGTAAAAATGGAAAAAAATGAACCTGTGATTTATGATTTTGATGCTTAGACAGGATCTATTATAGAAAAAAGTAATATGATGTAACTTTAGAAAGAGAGGTTAAAATATTTACCACTGTTTTATTTATATTTACAGTATTTATCACTGCTGTGAAAGATACAGGAATTCATTTCTTTAACTTTTTCCCTTTTCTTAACACTTTTTCCGCTTTTGATTTCTTTGTCTTTTTTCTTCCCTATTTACTATTAGCTTTTATCTTCCTATTTAAAAGTTTAAATATAAATTATACATTAAAAAAGACATTGCATTCTCCTTCAGTAGCTTAGGAATATTATAATAGCTTGTGGAACTATCAGTATTGCAGCCGTAGCAAAATCTCACCTACCCCTTTAGAAGAATATTTGTTAGAGTCAGAAATCATGTACTAATGGAACTTGGCATCACATTACCAGCAGCCAATAAATGGAGTTTTGGTGAGCAATCTCAGAACAATATTTGAATAAATGTGTGTATATTATGTGGAGATCTCTGAAACGCGTTCAGGGGCACCGTTCCATAGTATGTCTCACTATCTGCTTTTGAGTGCCACAGCTACATTTCGAAGAGCCTTCCCCATTTATGGAGGAGACTAGTGTACCTGCAATGTTAAGTCCCAATTCCATGGTGGCCTCATAGCTCCATAGAGTCGGGGCAGAGCTGAAAGGCTCTGAGGAGGGAGATTGAATAATATAATAATATAACCCACTATCTCTGTTTAACTTTCACATACCTGTTAATATCCAAGTTTTCTTTTTCACCACCAGCACCAGGATTCTTTATTTTCTCTCTCTCTAGCTTTTTTGCAGTGTTCTTCTCTTCTGAGGTTGTATGACAGAAGGCCTCATGAATATTCTCTATTTTGAGAGGTGGTGATTTGATTTCAGGAGTGGGAGAGCTCTTAGAAAGTACAGCAGTTGGATCATTTTCGTTTTTTGTTTCCTTTGCCTGCGTGGTGGGGTTTTGAATGACAGGAGAAATATTCTTATTCTTTGTCTTTTTTTTAGGTTCATATTGAGATTCTCTCTGAGGAGATGGATTCTGAGGAGAGGAATATTTGGAGATTGAATTTTAATTTTCCTTTGCTATAATTCTGTAAACTAGAGTTGACAATTTATAAGTTTAAGACTTAAGACATAAGACATAAGAATTTATTTGTCATTACACTCGCAAGCGGGTGCAACGAAATGAGGTGCTTTTCCGCAAGTAAAACTGGACAACACCATTGAAAGAAAAATAAAATTAAACACAACAGACCATACAATAATCTCTATACAATTTAAAAATGTAAATACCCCATTACTCTCAGCCATTAAATTCCACAAAAATCTTATGACCCTGCATTCAAACTCAAAACTGCACTTGGATAAAAACTGTTCTTAAATCTAGTCGTCCTTGTTCTTAATACCCTGAATCTCCTTCTCGATGGTAATAGTTCAAAGAGCTGATGTCCCGGATGAGAGGAGTCATTCAATATATTAAATATCTTCCTCTTACATCTATTCCTATACCATTCTTCCAAAGAGGGGAGTGAGCAGCCAATGATGTTTTGGGCCATCTTAATCACCCTCTGAATTGCCTTTTTCTCTGCCACTGTGCAGCTCGAGAACCATACACAGAGACAGTAGGATAATATACTCTCAATTGAACTCCGATAGAAGGTAGTCAGTAGACTCTCAGCCAGTTGTTGTTTCCTAAGAATCCTTAGTAAATACAACCGTTGTTGTGCCTTCTTAATTAAACTTAACATCCTACCATAGCCTATCACTTTAACCTGAGATTAAGGTAAGGGTTTAATTTATTCTTCTGCAGGGAGAACTGCAGAATTAAGACTTTATGAACTTCAGCTGCCAACTTCTGTACAGTATATACAAGATATAGGATATGGATTTAAAATGTCCTTTGCCTCTGCCTCAGGTGTTGAATGAGATAGTATTGTTTCACTTTATGTCTTTGCAGCCCTCAGAAGTCTCACAGTATTTTTCAAGTAGGGTCAACACTCTTTCTGATTTAGAGTTGAGGAAGGTTAAACTGTGCAAATAATGTATAAACTAAACTAAACTAAGGTTAAAGTGTGAAATGAATGTAACATACTCAATGTGTAGTCTTCAATGGAACCACATCCACATGGATGGAACTAAGCAGTGGATTACCCCAAGGTTCATTTTAGATCCAGTACTCCTTCAATATCTTCATAAATGATTTAGATGAGAGAATTGAAGGAAAAATCATCAAATTTGCAGATGACACTAAGATGGCAGGAATAGACAATACCCCAGAACACATGTTCAAAATCCAAAAAGACCTTGACAGACTTGAGCACTGGGCCCTATCTAACAAAATAAAATTCAATATAAATAAAATTAAGGTTCTACACCTAAGTAAGAAAAACCAACCGTATAGGTATAGACTAGCTTAATCCCACTGTGAGAGGGATCTTGGAGTTCTAGTGGACAGTCACTTAAATATGAGCCAACAGTGTGCAGCCACCACCAAAAAAGCCAGTGCATTCTTAGGCTGCCTTAGTAGACGGATAGAATCAAAATCACATGAAGTTCTGATATTGCTTTACAAAGCCTTAGTAAGGACATACTTGGAAAACTGCATTCAGTTTTGGTCACAATACAGAAAAAATGTTGAGACTCTGGAAAGAGTGTAGTGAAGAGCAACAAAAATGATTAGGGAGCTGGAGGCTAAAACATATAAAGAAGGGTTTCTGGAATTGGGTATGTTTAATAAAAAGAAGGACTGGGGGGACATGATAGCAGAGTTCCAATATCTGAGGGATTCCTACAAAGACAAAGGGGCCAGACTATTTTCCACAGCACCAAAAGGTAAGACAAGAAACAAGGGTTGAAAACTAAGCAAGGTGAGAAGCAATCTATAAATAAGGAGAAATTTCCTAACAGTGAGAGTAATTAACCAATGAAATAGCTTCCCCTCAGAAGTTGTGGGTACTCCATTAGAGAAGGCTTTCAAAAAGAGACTGGACAACCATTTGTCTGAAATGATATAGGATCTCCTGCTTGAGCATGGAGTTGGGCTAGAAGTCCTCCAAGATCTCTTCCAACTTGATTATTCTATGTTCCATCTAAATTCGAGTAACATCTCAGCATAGCCTATGACTTTAACCTGAGATTAAGGCAAAGGATTTATTCACTCTTTTGCAGGATGAATTGCAGTTTCTGATTTCAGCTGCCAACTCCTGATTATATAAACACAGAGAGAATGGATTTAAAATGTCCTTTGCCTCTACCTCAGGTATTGAATAAAATAGTATTGTGTCACTTTGTCTTTGCAGCTCCCAAAAATCTCACAGTATTTTTCAAGGAGGGTCAACACTCTTTCTGTTGGTTTGGGGAGTTGAGGAAGGTTAAAGTGTGCAGTTAATGTCTTGAGCCTTGCAGGAATTGAAGGCATCCATTTAATCTTCTAACATTTTTACTCCCCATTTTGAGTTGTTTATTTCTAAGTTGCGTGGGTTTAGGGAGAAAAGTAAATGTTACAATACTGCATCCCTTTAAATTAAGACCATAAAATTTGACTCAGATGACACTATATTATTACTGGTTAAAGAATATGTGATTCCTGAAAGAAACAAAAACAATTTATTGCCACAAGAAGGTTACAGATAGTGATCCACAATCAGAACCAACAACTCAGTTATGAAGGGGTCAGTGAGAGAAACCACAACTGTGCTTATGGTCTTCAACTTTCCTTTGCTTTCCTTTATAGATCTGGAAAGGTCATAAATATGAGGATTAGTCATAAAGTTACTTTTTCATCACTGTTGTAACTGTGAATGACTGCTAAACGAGGCAATAACTAACTAGGATTACCTGTATTGTTTTTTGCCTTAGACAGAGATCTTAGCTCAGCCCATCCTTTTGTTCCTAGCAATATATTAGAGCAGTATATCCCTCACCTTCAATATTACTGTCACTTAAGAGCATAGGAAGCATCCTGCTAGAACAAGTCAAAGATTTATGTAGTCCAGAATTTTGTGGAAAACAGTGATATGATGCATTCAGAAAATTCATAAGCACGACAAAAAGGAGATAGCCTTCTTCCACTATCATTCTTTTGCAACTGGTCTTTAAAGTATATTTATTCTGCTACTTAATTGTTTTGCAAGCAGAGATTGTCTTGCAGTATGGGAAGTAACACTGCATATTAAGGGAGAGAAAAAGATAAAGAGCAGTTGACTTATGTGGATTTGGCACCACAAATTTGGCTGGCCTTGAGATCTTTGCTCAAAATCAGATACATTCCTGGAGTAATTAACCAATTCAAATAGTACCAGAGGGGATCTTACTTCAGGTTTCAGAGATGGAATTAGAGGTGCGCCATGCTTCTTCAATTGTCTATTTTCCAGCTTCTGCTGACTGAAATTTATTTTTGAAGATTGCCGTAGTATTTGCATAAGCCTGATCCAGCCACCGAAAAGGTCTTTTTGCTGATGTGGTGGAGGATACATCTGAAGGTAGTAAGTGCGGCCAGTCACTAGTTTAAGTCGCAGCTGCTTCTTTTTCAAGTTGTGGATTGTGAGCTTGACCAAGGACAAAGGGAATAACCTATGTGATACAAAATGGTTTTGAAACACTGAAGGCTTTTAGATGCAACGTGCCTCAAGATAGTATCTGAAAGGTTCACATGTAAGAAAGCACTTCATGTTTCCTTATTAATTATAGTCAACTGATTCATCTTTATATTTTAATACAGGGGTCTTCAAACTCGACAGATTTAAGACTTGTGGACTTCAACTCCCAGAATTCCTCCTCCAGTTATGTTAGCTCAGGAATTCTGGGAATTGAAGTCCACAAGTCTTAAATCTGTCGAGTTTGAAGACCCTGGTTTTAACAGATGGGTCTTGATATGGATCGGTATCTTGTGCTGCTCCTTTTAAGCTTCAATATTTTAGGGTGTAAACTAGATGACCTTGATGGAGAGAGAGATAATCTGTTGCTTAGACAAAATTTGCTGAAACATTTTAAAATTCTCAACAAGATAATATTTAGTAGTAGTTCAGGCTGGTGCCTATCTAATTCACTGAAACATAAGAAGGACAAGGAGATACGGAACACCAATATAAGAGATATATTTCAGTATTCTGAGTTAAACACTGATGATATTACCTAGTATGGTAATGAAAGGACTGCAAAAAAGCATCAAGCTCACAAAGCACATGTACTCCATGGATACAAAACAATTATACTTTCAAGATTCCATTATCATTTTCAGTCTCAATAAATGTGTTTTAGCCTCCTGGTTAATTAGCTGATTTTATATAGCATTCGTTATAGAAGTTAACATCAATCTTGCAACTCTCATTGTTTCTCTACATCCTCCTTCTTCTTATAATCCAGTAAATTAGGGATACATAGTTTCCAAAAGTTATCTTGCTGTAGAACTTAAAAATGATTCCGTCCCTTGTGCCTAAGCTGCAGATCCTACTTATTTTCTTACTCCATTCAATATATAGTTTTAACAGGGTATACGGTGTTTTGAAAAAGGTATGTGCAAAATTTTAGGCAACTGTTTTACGAAAATTACATTTGGCTTCCTAATAATTTTTTTGCTTTGGAGCTCCCTTGTTCCAAAAGTCTGCAGTTGCTGAAAGGAGTTTGGATTAGAGTTCAGAATTAATTCTACTCTCTCCTATTATTTGGTCATAAAGGCAAAAATACTGTAAATTACAGAATAATAAAGAGTTAATTTTCTTCAGCTGGAGCAATTAAGGAATGAAACAAATCATGCTTTTAACCTTTAAGAAGATTTACAATTCATAAAGCAAATTGTCTTGAATTTCTAAAAAGAGAAATTGCTCTATTATCATTCCATCAAATCTAAATGTGTATTGTGTTAACACATCATAATTGTATAACAATATTATACCAATCCAATGGTAGATATCTATCCCAAAGCTGAATATAGATTAAGGGATTATTGATTTGGATTAAGTACTCATTCCAGTCATATTGTATATTAAAAGTGGGTATTTTGTACTGGTTCATGACTAAAGCAAAATCACTTTTGTTGTTGTTTTTGTGAAAAAAGAAAGAAGTCCTCCTTATTGAGCAATCTAGTTATGAGTTTGTGGAAGAACATTAGGAGCAAGGAGGAGCTCAGCGGGCCATATGATAAGATTTTGATAGACAGTTCAGAAGTTACTATCTTAGAATGAACATTTTAATCTGGAAATGACTGTGACTCACCTTTTTAGTTCCAAATTCCCTGAGAATATGGATGTGGATTGTGAAATATCTTCTTCAGATGAGATAATATGGCTTGCCATAAGCAGAGTATTAGGGATCCATAGCGTGGGAATGGTAGAAGTAACTCCAAGTTTAATTATTTTCTTCCTATTATGGATGTCACTTGGATTACCTTTCTTATTGATCTAAGTCACATGATAAAGATTTTTGATATTAATATTACATTATATTTAAATATATTATAGATATATTAAAATAAGTCATTATAGTCATTACATATAAAATAATTAACCCTTAAAGATTTATATTTATTTATGTAACTTATCTACCTCCTCAATCCAGATAGACTCTAGGTAGTTAATAGAATCTCTTTGCAACCCACCAACTATTATCAAATGATCCATGCTACTAGAAAAAGATTAAGATGTGAAAATGAAAGCAAACTTGTTTTGATACATGTGTGACAGCACAAAGGAGATTGTAAAAACAGATTAAGGTGGGTTGACAACCAGATAATAGAAGTTAAAAAAAAATATGATGGCTTGTAAAGTATACACAGTGGGGAGAGGACTGATTATCAAACAATGCCAATTTTAATGATACTGGTATGTAGATATATAAATTTTTATTAAAGCAGGTTTTTACACAGAATAAGAACAGTACAAAGGTTTAAATTAAAGATAAGACAAATAGGAAAAGTAATGAAAAGTGAACAAAAAATGAAAAAGAAATAGAAAAGAAAAGAAAAAAGAATAATACTTCCATTATTTTAAACAGTGATTATAGGTACATTTATATTTTACTTTAACATGATCGTGATTTTTGAAAACTTATTATCCCTTCCCTTTACTGCTTTTTAAATAGCTTTATTTCTGTCCAGATATTACTCAATCTCTCAGCCAATAGATAGAGAAATATATCTTAATTGAGGGAAACTGTTTGATACTATTATTATTAAGATTTAATTTTCATTTCTATTCACAATCTAGAACTGGTAATAACTTAATAGTTCAAATGCTAACCAAGGACTGAAGAATTTTTTTAAAAAAATTATTATTGTTGTTGTTGTTGATTTAATCTTTAATTCAATTCACAGTCTGGGACTGGTAAAACTTATCAGTTCAAATCCTAACCAAGCATCTAAGAGCTGTTAAAGTAATGTATGAATATATAGGCAGTTCCGAGTAAGATAGTTTTTTGCAAAGTCAGAATATTCAGGTCTGATAAATTCAAAATTTCCATATATCTAGGCAACCCTTTGGGTATTGTTCCAAGGCCTCTTATTACTATTAGTACAACCATTGATTTCTTCCTCCACAATTGCTCAGCTTTGATTTGTAGACTGTGGTATTTTGTTATTTTTTCTAGGTGTTTCTCTTCAGTTCGTGCATTACCTGGTATTGAAATATCAATGAACCAAACTTTTTTCTTTTCCACAATAGTGATGTCAGGCATGTTTGGGGCCAAATGTCTATCTGCTTGGATCTGAAAGTCCCACAGGATCTTGACCTGTTCATTTTCAAGAACTTAGTCAATTTGGTTCCAAGTAATTTTTGCTACATTCAAATTATTGTTGGTATTATTATTGTTATCATCACAGAGTTAGCCAGATATTCAGATTGGATTTGGTATTTTTATCTACCTATCAAATCCTTATCAATCTGGATGTTTATTACAGATATTGTCCCAGTTGGAATTGCACCCAAAACACCTATTACTGTTGATGCTACCCTTGTTTGCCTTTGGCACAGTCATTCTATTTCTATTTGTAGGTTTTTGTATTTTGTTATCTTCTCAAATTCTTTCTTTTCTTTTCTGCTGTCTCAAGGCACGCCACATTCACTATCCGGACTTGTTTGTATTTCTTATTGACGATTGTTAAATCTGTCTGTTTGAATTCTAAAGTCCTGGAGTAATTTAACTTCCTCATTTTCTAATAAGCTAGTGATCATGGTCCTAGAAGAAGAACTTATTTTGGAAAGGAGAAAGTGTGAATCAGGTATTACGCATCAGTCACACAAGAAGAATATGGCATCCAAAAAGAGAAGCCACCTTCTGGTTGGGAACTCAATTGTAAGGGATGTAAATTTAGAAAAGGATACTAAGGTTTTGAAAGAGGTCAGGTGTCTACGAGGTGCTACTGCCAGCAGGGACAAGAAGCGTATTCTTAAGATAGTCAAGAATGCCAGCAAGGGCTGTGATGTTGATGCTATTATACATCTTGGTACAAATGACCTGTCCCAGAAGGATATACTTTCTGTTCAGAAAGACTTCCAGAGCTTGGGGTTGAACTTAACAATATGGACTGTAGCGTTATCTTTTCAGAGGTTCTACCAGTATATAAGGAGCAAAAAGGGGAAGGGCAGCATGTAGCAGAGTTTAATGTGTGGCTAAAGGAGTGGTGTAAAATGGAAGGCTTTGGTTTTATTAGTCATGATGTCTGCAGCTGGTCCAATGACAAACTGTACAAAAGAGATGGTTTGCATCCATCAAAGAAAGGGACTGAGTTACCTGGCGTTAAATTCGCAGATTTCCTGGATAAACATTTAAACTGAACAGCGGGGACAGAGAATTAATGGATTCAGAACATCTCTGTCCCCAGCAACCTAAAACTAATAAGGATACCAGTGCAGGCAAAATAGATGCTTGTGCAGGTAAGATTATCAACCTTGATGCCAACCAAAACCAAGCATTTAATAGTGAGCGCAATACCATGTGCACTAATCAAACAGGTGGCAAAAAAGTAGGGACAGGTGGGCACAACACAGGTTATGTAGATAGGAAACACACTGTCAGACATAAAGATCTCAAGTGCCTATATACAAATGCACAAAGTCTCTGGAACAAACAGGGTGAACTCGAACTACGAATACATGAAGGTAAATATGATATAGTTGGAATAACAGAAACTTGGTGGGATGAAACCCATGACTGGAACATACTGGTAGAAGGATACAAACTATTCAAAAACAACAGACCCCGTAAAAGAGGAGGTGAAGTTGCACTGTATATAAAGGATCACTATATTGCTACAGAAATGCATGAAACCAAAGATGAAAACCTCCTAGAAGGCATATGGGTCAATATAAAAGAAAAAAAGAATGACATGGGCCATAGGTGTATATTATAGGCCACCCAATCAAGCAGAAAATATAATGTCCTTTTTGCCAGCCAACTAACAAACATATGCAGGAAACACACAACAATAGTAATGGGAGACTTCAATTATCCTGATATCAATTGGAAAACTAATTCTGCACCAAGTGAGAAATCAAATAAGGTCCTAACCAACCTAGCTGACAACTTTGTTATCCAAAAGGTAGAGGGTGAAACTAGAGGAATAGCCATACTGGACTTCATTCTTACAAACAGAGAAGAAGTGATAGAGGGAGTTGAAACTGCAGGAACCTTGGGTGAAAGTGACCATATCATACTAGAATTCAACATAACACAAACACAAGCAACAGAACATAATGACACCAGAGTCCTGGATTTTAAAAGAGCTGATTTCAATAAATTCAGAGAACTTGGGAAAGATTCCATGGATAAAAATCCTGAAGGGGAAAACAACTCAAGAATCTTGGGAAACTCTAAAAAGTATGATCATAGAAGCCCAGACCAGCACAATACCACTGAGAAAGAAAAACAAGAAATCCAAGAAGAAACCAGCATGGCTGCACAAAGATCTCTCTGGCAAATTGAAAGAATAAAAGGACAAGTACAAAAAATGGAAAGAAGGACAAACAACTAAGGCAGAATATCAGCAGATAGCCAGAATCTGCAAAGACGAAGTCAGGATAGCAAAGGCTCAGAACGAACAAAGACTTGCAACAAAAGTCAAAGATAATAAAAAAAAGTTTCTTCCGACATATGAATAACAAGAAAAAAATCAAGGAAACAGTTGGTCCACTAAAGAGAGAAGATGGCAAGGAAGTAACAGGCAACAGAGAGAAAACTGAACTGCTTAACTCATTTTTTGCATCTGTCTTTACGCAAAAAGAAACCAAAGTTCAACCCACCAAAAACATAACTGTAAAAGACAGACCAGAAATAAAAGTTAAAATAAGCAAAAAAAATAGTAAGAGAACACCTGTCTGATCTTGATGAAAACAAATAGCTGAGGCCTGATGGATTAAATTCCAGAGTTTTAAAGGTGCTGGCAGAGGTCATCTCAGAACCACTGCACCATATCTTTCAAAAATTCTGGAGCACTGGGAACTACCAGAGGACTGGAAAAGAGCTGATGTGGTTCCCATCTTCAAAAAAGGAGAAAAAAAACAGACCCAGGAAACTATAGACCAATCAGCCTAACATCAATACCCGGGAAGATATTGGAAAAGATAATAAAAAAACAGATCTGCCAACATCTAGAAATAAGTAAAGTAATAACTAGCAGTCAGCACGGGTTTGTTAAAAACAGATCATGCCAAACCAATCTTATTTCATTCTTCAGCACAGTGACTAAATTAGTAGACCAGCAAAATACTGTGGACATAATATATTTAGATTTCAGCAAGGCATTCAATAAAGTAGACCACAACCTACTTCTTAGTAAGCTAGAAAAAAGTGGAATAGATAGCACCACCACTAGATGGATTCGCAACCGGCTAGCAAACCATACTCAACAAGTAGTCCTTAATGGGTCTAAGTCTACATGGAGGGAAGTAAGCAGTGGGGTGCCACAAGGTTCCGTCTTAGGCCCAGTACTCTTCAATATTTTCATTAACGACTTAGATGAGGGAATAGAAGGGAAACTTACCAAATTTGCAGATGATACTGAGCTGGCAGGAATAGCTAACACCCAAGAAGATAGGCTCAGGATCCAGATGGATCTTGACAGACTAGAACACTGGGCCATATCTAGCAAAACGAAATTCAGTGTAGAGAAAAGTAAAGTCCTACATTTAGGCAAGAAAAACCAAAAGTACACATATAAACTAGGTGAAACCAGGCTCAATAGCAGTAACTGTGAGAGGGATCTTGGAGTCTTAGTGGACAACCAGCTAAATATGAGCCAGCAGTGTGCAGAAGCAGCCCAAAAAGCTAATGCAATTCTAAATTGTATTAACAGAGGGATACAGTCAAGATCAAGGGAAGTACTAATACCATTCTATAAAGCCTGAGTAAGACCACACCTAGAGTACTGCATCCAGTTTTGTTTACCACATTATAAAAAAGATGTTGCGACTCTAGAAAAGGTACAGAGAAGAGCAACCAGGATGATTAAGGGACTGGAGGCTAAAACATACAACGAATGGTTGCAGCAACTGGGCTTGGCTAATCTAGTAAAGAGAAGGACCAGGGGAGCCACGATAGTGGTCTTCCAATATTTGAGGGGCTTCCACAGGGAGGAAGGGGTCAAGCTACTTTCTAAAGCACCTGTAGGCCAGACAAGGAATAATGGATGGAAACTGAACAAGGAGAGATTTAACCTGGAAATGAGAAACTTTCTGACAGTGAGAACAGTCAACCAATGGAACAGCTTCCCCTTGGAAGTTGTGGGAGCACCATCAGTTGAGACTTTCAAGAAGAGATTGGACTGCCATTTGTCAGAAATGGTGTAGGGTCTCCCGCTTGGGTGGGGGATTGGACTAGATGACCTACAAAGTCCCTTCCAACTCTGATTATCTGTTATCTGTTATCCATTAAGACTTTCTCTATTTTATCTTTCCACCAGTTCCTGCTTGGGGAGGGAAATGATATTTCTTGCAGATCTTCCAATGTACCCTCATTGTCATTGTCATCATCATCATCATCATTATCATCATCATTATCATCATCATTATCATCATCATCATTATCATCATCATCATGCACGCGCAAAATGTAAAATCACAGAACCAGTAGTTACACTGGTCGGATCCCTCCCCTGACTAAGTGGGATTATTCTAAGCAATATATCTGTTAAAATTAATTATCATATATTGATTGGTATTATTGTTGATATATTTTAACATACTACTGATTATTGGATATTAGATTGGATTTATTTTTAGATTGGCTTTAATATTAATATAAATATTTGGACAAGTGATAGAGTTATAGAACTGATATAAGGGGAAAAATTATTAAGTAAATATTGCAGAGTGACATTTTAGTGTTAGAGTTAAAAATTAAAAACTGGAGGGAACTGGATGGATTTGAAAGGGAAGAAAAAAACTGAAAGAGGTGGTGGAAAAAGAATATTATAGCAAAGATATTTAGTATGACACGTAATACAAATATACCTAAACTGGGAGCTGGAAAAAAACATTGACAACAACCTTAATGGCCAGTCCCTCCACACAGAGAGCTATAGATTAAATATTACCAAGGGAGAGATCAAACTTGATAAAATACCTACAAGGACTAATGCTGAATATGCAGGAAATGCTATCTAAAAACCATGAAGACCTGAAAACAGAGATAGGATCAGTAAAATCTGAATTTAAAAAAAAAAATCCAAATTATAGATGAAAAGTTTGAGTGCTACCAACAAGAGATGAGGAAAAACCAAGAAAAAAAATAGTAGAAATAGAATCTAGAATGGATAAATAGGAGAAAAAAGTGGAAGACCTGATGGATAAGCTGATACAAGGAAATAAAGAGCTGGAATCTAAGGTAATTCTACTGGAAGCAGAAAAAGCAACTCTCTATCTGAGATTGCAAAATATTAAGGAGGAAAAAGAAGAAGATTTGCCAGATGTAATGGGTGAGATAATTGCAAAAATTTTGAAAATGGAAAAAGAAGAAATTGCTATGGAAATAGACAAGACGTGTAGAGTGCAAATGAACTATGCAAGAAGCCACAATCTTCCTAGACAAGTTCATGTTCAACTGATTAAGAAGTCGATGTACAGTGAAATATTACACAGAACGAGAGATGATTCAGTAGAACATAATGGAAAACAAATAACTGTTCTTAAACAGGTGCTGAGAAGAGTTAGGGACTTGAGGAGACCTTACCACTTTCTGACAACAAAGCTAATAAAATATAACATCAGTTTTAGATGGTTGATGCCGGAGGGAATTGATGCAGGAGAAGAGACATTGACTAGACACAATTTACAAAGCGGAAGATTTCTATGATCAACAATTTGCTAATGAAGGAGAGACAGCAGTGGAAGAAGAGGAAGGAAGGAAAGACTTGGCTGAGGAAAGAGGAGCAGAGGTAGAAAATAAGGAAGAAAATTCACCAGACAACAAGGAGAGGAGATATGGAAGAAGAAAGGCAGAAACATATGAAAGACAATATTCAGAATCCAGGGAAATGAGAGCAACAAAAAATACGAGACAAAGAAATTGAAAAAAAAGAGAGAAATGTGAGGTAATTTCGATGAACATTAATGGCCTAAATTCCCCCGCGAAAAGGAAGAAAATATTTCATCATTTACAAAAATTGAATGCAGATATAATAGCAATACAAAAGGTGCATATAAAAGAAAAACAAAAATACTTGCTAGATAATAGAAAACTAGGAAGTGCTTTTATGTCATTAGATAAGCAAAGGAAAAGAGGGGTGGTGTTATACATAAAGGACTGGATTTTGGTTAAAGAAACTTTAAAGATAAAGATGGTAGGATATTGATGATAGAAATAGAATTAGAAAATAAAAAGATTCTTTTGATAGAGATTTATGCTCCAAATGCCCATAAAAACACTTCTTTCAAAAATTATATAATAATATTAAAGAAATGCATTATGAAGAGATTTGCATCTTAGGTGATTTTAATGCAATTATAGACAAAGCAAAAGACTATAAAGGTGAAATTACAAAAAAAAAACAAAAAGAAAGGTATTACCATTTTTTTTTCATAATTTGGCAAAAGAGGTTAAGATTTATGACGCATGGAGAGAACATCATCCAAATAAGAAACAATTCACGTTTTACTCAAACAGACATCAGTCCTGGCCGAGACTGGATACGGTATGGATGCCTAAGAAGCCTTATTTCAGAAATAATTGAAATAGAAATTGAACTGAGCTTGTGGGCAAATCATAGTTATCAGGTTTAGCTGGAAAGGCTGACCCAAGATCCCAAGATGGACTTTACAAAGAACGATCCTAAAGGAGGAAGAATTTAAAATTAAATTGGAAAAGGAAATGAAACTCTTCTTTGAGGAAAATAAAGAAGACACATCCCTACAAAACACCTGGGATACAGCTAAAGCAATTATGAGAGGAGTGGCAATAAATTATATGACAAATAAAAACAAGAAAAAGAAGCTACAGCAAAAAGCATTAGAAATGGAATATGAAAACTTGGAGATGAAACTACAAGAAGAACCAAAATTGAAAGAGATAAAAATAAGAATGGACTTAATAAAACATGAAATAAATTTGCTGAAAAAAGAAGATTTAGCCCCAAAACTGAAAAGAATAAAACAAAATGTATTTGAGAACGCCAATAAACCAGGAAGATGGCTAGCCTGGAAATTGAAAAAACAAGGGGAGAAAAGATGGATCACTAAGCTACAAAACGAACAGGGGGAAATGTGTTATCAAGAAGAAATGAAAAGGAATATAGCCTAGAAATTTTATGACTTATATAAAGAAGAA
>NW_020769585.1:91453-106945 GCF_900518735.1 Pseudonaja textilis
GCTAAAATAGATAGAGTAACTCAAGAATTAAAAGATAAGACTGAATCTGATTATTATAAAATTTGGGAGAAGTTTTACCACTGGTTTAAAAAAGAAAGGAGTAATTGTAACAAAGATGATTCAAATTCATGTACATATGTAAATTTGTATTTTTTGTTATGTAAGCACCATGTTCATTGTTTTTAATATTTTTAATGTTTGTTGTTCATTAATAAAATTTGTAAAAATTAAAAAAAAGAAATTTTGTGCAAAGACTGATGACACAGTGGAAGACACAGTTGCATGTCAATGATGAGAAACTGGGAGAGGTTAATACCAAGAGGAATATCTCGAGGAGATTCACTATCACCATTACTATTTGTCATTGCACTGTTTTCCTCTGTCAACAATACTGAATAACTCAAGTCATGGCTATCAAACATCAAAAACATCTGCCAGACTATTCCACCTCCTTTACGATCTGAAGCTGTATTGAAAATATCAACTAAAATTGAATCACTGCTCCATACTGTATATGTGGCCAAGATATTGCAATGGAGTTTGGATTGGACAAATGTGCTACACTCACTATCAAGCAAGGAAAAATAGGAAGGAATCAAGATGCCCCACAAAAGAATAGTAGAGTCTGGATGAAGATGGTTACTACAAACACCTGAGTATCCTTCAAGCTAACATCAAGCACACTGAAGTTCAAGAAAAAGATTAGAGATGAATACATCAAAAGAGTGCAAAAGATGTTAAACTCCAAACTCAATAGAGGAAATAACAACAAGGCAATCAACACTTGGGCAATTCTAGTCATTAGATACACAGCTGGAATAGTAGATTGGATTCAAGCAGAACTAAAAGCAATGGTCAGAAAGAAAAATAATGACTATGAATCATGCCCTTCATTGACAGACTTCACCTACCAAGGCAAACAGGTGGGTGTGGAGTGTTGCAAGTACACCAGATGGTTGAAGAAGAAAAAGTGGCTTTGAAAGAATATCTGAAGGACAATGAAGAAGATGCACTGAAGTTACTATACCAGAAAGGCTTACTAACTAGTGGAGAGACCAAACTGACCTACAAGACAGACCAAATGAAGAACAGAAGGGAGACATGGGAAGACGAAATACTACATCACCAATAGAGTGATGTGGTATTTGAAAAAAAAAAAACCAGCAGGAAAAGCAGATAGCAGACAAGACCTGGCAATGGATAAGAGCAGGAAAGTTGAAGAAAGAGACCAAGGGACTAATTCTGGTTGTGCCGCCTATGCAAAGAAGCTAAAGAAACAGTGGACCACCTGCTAAGCTGCTCCAAGAAGATTGCATAGACTGACTACAAGCAGTGGCATGACAAAATAGCAACCAAATGGTGCATTGGAAGATCTGCAAGAAATATCATTTGCCTGCAAGCAAAAACTGATGGGACCATAAAAAAGAAATAGTCATAGAAAATGAGGAAATTAAATTGCTCTGGGACTTTAAAATTTGAACAGACAGGAACCTGCCACATAACACCCCAGATTTAAGAATTGTCGATAAGAAAGACAAAAAAGTCTGGATAGTAAATGTGGCAGTGCCTGGAGACAGCAGAATGCTGTAGAAAAGAAAGAACTGGAGAAGATAACAAAATGCAAAGACCTGCAAACAGAAATAGAATGAGTGTGACAAAGGCAAACAAGGATAGTATCAATAATATTAGGTGCCTTGGGTGCAATTCCAAAAGAACTGCAATTCCAGTTGAACACTATTGGCATTGACAAATTCACCACTAGTCAATTGCAAAAGGTGGCTTTACTGATAATAGCTTCTACACTGTGACAATATCTGTAATACCATTAAACATCCAAATCTGCCTGTCCCAGCTCCTTGGTAAGGATTTGATAGGTAGACAAAAATGCCAAATTTAGTCTGAACATCTGGCTGACTGTGCGATGATCAATAACCATAATAGTAATCACCCTAATTGATCTGCCTGTATACTCAGATGTTAACTTAGCAGTTCTTAGGTCCTTGGTTAGGACTGTTAAGGTTTTACCAGTTCCAGACTGTGAATCAAATTGATGATTAACAACAACAGCAAACAGAACTAAGCAGGAAGAGGCTCTCTTTCTACTTAATGACCCCCAGCTTTCTTCTGACCACGCCTCAGAAACTGCCTGTGCATGTTTATTTTAAATATACATTTCATAATTGATTCCACTATTTATTTTCAAACACAGATTTAGTAGAATCAAGGTACACTTCATTTTGTCTGATCCCATCCCATGAAAAGATGGCAATGGTGGTGGAAAATATGTTATATATTTCAGTCTAGACTCATCTCACTATGGACTGAAACCCGACTTAATTATGCTTACATTATTAATACATTTCACTGATTGCAATAACTTTGTTCTAAGCAGATAAATAATGCGCTCATTCTGTTTGATTTTAACTCTCAAAATGAGCTCCTTAGAACCGAAAAACGGAAATATTTACAAGTGATTTGGAAAGACCTATATGGAACTAAAAGACCAGAGGATCACATTTTGTTTGATGGTTTCCAAATTGTATTGGTTTGTAGTAATCACAAGCAACTAATTTATATTTATCTGGGATAAAAGATAAAGTATAACTTTCAAGCAGGATTATGCTTTAAGAGTCTTTTCTTGTTAGAAATTAAATTATTTCCCTAACTATATAAGCTGTTACCTTTGACTCATTTCACCTCCTTTTTCCCAAGCTCTCTATGAGAGAGAAAGTACTCACTTGGAAAAAATCACTTTCAAATATGCTGGAATACTGAAACATGTCATATTCCCCCTGCCGTAATAAGCATTCAAGCGTCTCCATTCTTCTGTAAAACAACAACAACCTCTTTATGCAAGTTGTTTCAGATCCAACACCTCAAAACTGTTAGAGCTGTAAGGGGAAAAAATGCCATTAAGAAATGTGGCTAATCTGATATCCAGATGTGAATATTTACTTGCAAAACCTGAAATTAATTTAAGGCAATAAAATTTTAAGTTATATGTGAAACACTTTGAAGTGCAAATGAAAGTCGTTTTTCAAAATTTCTTTTGAGTTCAAACTGGGATGTTTTGCATATGTTGGAACATTTTGAATTAAAAACTTTTCATAGGTATTGAAGTACATAAATTATAATTTGAAAAGTATCATCTTTACCTATTGTTTCATTAATGTCATAATGATTTTATGCAGAAAACTTAAATTTGCCATGAAAAAACTTCTTTTCCATAACACTATTGAGAACTCTTCACTCAATAGGTTTAAAAAAAGCATAATTTCTTTGTAGGGATACTTATGTTTTATGTGGTAGAGTTGGAATTGTTTATTTCATGCATTTGTATTTTCCCTCAGGGAAAAAAAATAAACTGAGCCATTCAGAACTGTAAATTTAGATCTGCATTGCAGGATCATCCCAGAATGCTTTAGATTTGCTGCTCTAGGGAACAAAAGATACTTTCCCTCCTCCTGCTGTCATTTCAAATTCCCAGATCAGCCTGAAGCTGGTTCCTTATTGTACTAGTATTATATTCTCTCTCTCTTTCTCACACACACATATATACATATACATATACATACACACACACACACACACACACTCCAGATTTTCTTATTAAAGGAGTTTGTAACATAAGGGACACCTGCTATCAAGTAAATTATTTGGTGCTCAGGTAACTCTCCATTGTTAAGCAGTTGTTTCATTTAAAAAATACATGAAATAAAATAGGTTCTTCTTAGTCGTGCTTAGCATACTAAGGCCCTCAGCTTCACAACTGCTTTCTTTTCAGCAGTGTTGGGCTACCACCATGAGATTCTCTGGTTTCCAAATTCTCCCATTAAGAGTTGTTTAGAATCTCCCAAGTGAGTAAGTAGTTTTGCAACTACCACAGTAGCCCCATATCACTTTTAGAATATAGGAAAAGAGACCTTGTATAATGGGATTTAACTAGCAGCGCCTGCTACATGCTGCTGACTTATCTTAGATGTGTCATTCAGCTAGCAGAAAAATATCCCCCCCCCCCCCCCCCCCGGGAAGTTGTTGCTAAATGTATTTCAAGACTGCACTTTTAGCAATTGTATTTTTTACTGTGGGCTTTTTCTTCAAAACTGTTTCATTACAGTTAATATGTGATTATTTTTTAATGTAATTTCATAAGACTACTTTTTTGTTGGAAAGTTAGGGTAGAACTCCAATTTTGAATTTTACAACCGAGTAACTATATCTATCCTGGAAGTTCATTTTGATTTCATGTCCATTTAAACTGTGGGGCTGTCTTGCAAACAGCAAAGGTCCAGCCAGTAGTGTCTCTACCAGTGAAAATGAGCTCCGTTTTTGCTGGCAGAGGGTTGCCGGAGGCCATTGCACCCAAAAAAAGGGGGTGAGGAGCCTGTTTTTTCTGACAGAGCTCTCGGGCCATCACAGGCACCCCCCACCACATCAAGCTGGCCACACCCACCCCACCCACACTCACACTGCACCCCTAAAGTTAAACACAACCCTGCTGCAGCCCTCAATGAAATCAAATTTGACACCCCTGTTATAAATGTTAAACATAACTTAGCTTTCTTTTGAAAATGCAATAGACCTGATTTTAAAAACAAGTTAACACTCTCTTGAGAAAATACTGGTCTAGAACTCTAATCTTGGTTAATTTAAACTGAGAAAGAAAGCTGAATTTCGCCAAATTTGTTTTGCTACCAGTGAGCATGTAAGTTTTCTTCTGTTTTGCTATAAAGGAGCCCACATAATACCCTATTTGCAGGTTTACCATATGTAAGGGTATTAGTTTGCCTCCTCCAAAAGCTACTCTTGGATCCTTCATGACCTTTGATCTTGTTGAGGATCCAAACTTTGTCAAGGACCTCGGAGTACTCATCTCTAATGATCTAAGTGCTAGAGCCCACTGTAACTACATAGTCAAAAAGGCATTAAGAGTTGTTAACCTAATCCTATGTAGTTTCTTCTCTGGTAATATCACACTACTAACTTGAGCATACAAAACATTTGCTAGACCTATACTTGAATATAGCTCATCAGTCTGGAACCATATTATGTATCTGATATTAACACCATTGAAAAAGTCCAGAAATATTTCACAAGAAGAGTTCTCTGCTCCTCTACTCATTGCAGAATACCTTATGCCACCAGACTTGAAACTCTAGACCTAGAAAACCTAGAACTACGCCGCCTCCAGTCTGATCTAAATTTAGTATATAAAACATACATTGCACTGTCCTACCTGCAAATGAATACTTCAGCTTCAATCATAACAATACACAATAGATACAAACTCAAGGTTAACCACACCAAACTTGATTGCAGAAAATACAACTTCAGCAACAGAGTGGTCAATGTTTGGAACACTCTACCTGACTCTGTGGTTTCTTCCCCAAACCCCAAAATCTTTAACCTTAGACTGTCTACTATTGACCTCATCCCCTTCCTAAGAGGCTTGTAGAGAGCTGTCATGCCCCTGGTGGAGACTGATTCTGAGGAAGGGGAGGAACAGCCAACAGGGAGCGGGAGTGTAGCTCCAGAGGTGGTGGAGGAGGCTGGGGAAGGCCAGAGGCCAGCTGAGCAGTCAGAAGAGGATTCAGGCCCATCCCCTATCCGTCCTAGGTCATGCAGGGAGGAGAGGATCAAGGAAAAGTGAGGTCTATTCAAGAGGAGATTACCATGATCCTCCTTGTGGCTTGCAAGAGGGAGCTATGTATATAAGTTTGTAACTGCACAGTTAGAATTTGCAGGAGTCAATTTTAGTGTTCACATTGAAAGAGGTTTATCTGTGCTGGTGTTCTTCCCATGGACTCTCCTCAATTATTTTCCTGGAATTTATGATTAGTTATCTTAGCTTGTTTTGGAATTCTCATCAATGTGGTTTGTTTTGGTTTTCTGTTTGTCTCATTATTTGCTTTTGTGACTTTAAACTGTGCCAAATAAAACAGTGAAGTTGAGTTGAAGGCCTTACCAGACTTTAATATATGTTTTAGGTTTTGGGTTATTTTGAGAGACTACGGGTCATCACATTTTGATTTCTGCCAGCCCTTCAACTTATTTTTGCTTTTTGTGGGGTGACCATGGATCAGCTCAGAGCAGAGATTGCCCAGTTAACTCAGCAAGTGGCTCTTTTGACTGCACAAGTGGCACAAATGCAAGTTGCCTGGCCACACCGAAAATGCCCAGTGGCAGTGCCAGATAAATTTGATGGTTCTCTGGCCCAATTTCCAGCACTTTTTGGGCAGTGCCAGCTTTACATGAGCCTTCGGCCTGAGGACTTTCCCACTGACTGGGATAACATGGGGTTTTTGATTAGTTTGTTGTCAGGCTCTGCAGCATGTTGGGCAACGCCTCTGCTGACCCAGCCCAACCAGGTGTTAGACAATTACGCCGAGCTCCTGGATGAGTTTACACACACTGAATGCCCTCACACCCTTCAGGAGCTCATCTGTGTTTTGTATCGATGCTAGACTTCAGCAGTGACAGGTGCGACGACAAACAGAGACCGTATCTGTTTTTAGCAAGATGGCGCTCTTGGTGGAAATGCCTTTGGAGGAACCCATGAAGTTGGGAGCTGGCTGCCCTTGCCTGACAAGTAGAAAAGAATAGATGTCGTTGTGATGGTTTATGCCTCTATTGTGGCAATCGAGGCCATTTTGCGGCCAAGTGTCCTGTTAAGACACCCACAGCAGCAATACCTGCGGTGACGGGAAATGAGCATTGCTTAGCTTATGGGGGTCTGCAGGTCAGGGTGTAAAGTCCATAGGCCCGCCATCTTCACCATCCTTGCCACCCTCGCCACCTTTGACATTTTCGACATCTCCACTATAGTCGCTATTGGTAAAGCATCTTGTGCTGCCAGCAAGTGTGTTCGTGCCTGGTGTGGGAGCGGTGGAGATCCCAGCTTTGATTGACTCAGGGGCCACAGCCAATTTCATGGATGCTCATTTTGTCAAGCAGTGGTTCATTCCTCAGCAACAGGTATCCCCACCAGTAATGGTGGAGACGATTGATGGTCGTTCGGGACCTGTGGTTACTGCAACCAAACCCCTTTGCATGCATATTGGGCAGCATGTGGAGGAAACCATGTTTTATGTTGCTGCAGTGCCTCATTTTCCAGTGGTGCTGGGTTTGGAGTGGTTACAGGCCCATGATCCGCAGATTGTCTGGTTATCTGGAGCCTTGCAGTTCCTTGATAGGAAGTGTGCCAACCATTGCTTGCGCTCCTGTGCAGGGAGTGTGGCTACGCTTGTGGACCTGGATCTACCTGTGGAATTGGTGGACTTTGCTGATGTGTTTGGGGAGAAGGAGGTGGATCAGTTGCCTCTGCATAGGGCATATGACTGTCCAATCAACTTGTTGCCCGATGCAAAATTGCCGGTGGGTTGGATATATTTCCTGATCTTTACGAAGTTGGACTTGGGTGGGGCCTGCAATCTGGTTCGCATTGATGCAGTGGATGAGTGGAAAACAGCTTTCTGGACGAGGTATGGGCATTTTGAGTATACCGTGATGCCTTTTGGATTAACCAATGCCCCAGCTGTATTCATGCATTTCATGCATGATGTTTTCCACGATTTGTTGGATCAATTCGTGGTCATTTATTTAGATGACATTTTGATTTACTCAAGACTCCCTGCAGGAAAATTGGCAGCATGTGCGGCTGGTGTTGCAATGTTTGCGTGATAACCACCTGTTTGCTAAACATGAGAAGTGTCAGTTTGCACAAACCATGACTGACTTCTTGGGACATCGTATCTCACCTGCTGGGGTGGAAATGGACCCAGAAAAAGTTCAATTGTTGCAGGAATGGGAACCTCCACAGTGGGTTAAGGATGTGCAACAACTGTTGGGGTTTACAAACTACTACCACACATTTTTCCCTGCTTTGCTGCCTTGACTGCTCCCCTTTCTAATCTGCTCAAGAAGGGGGAGAAGTTCCATTGGGGTGCTGAGGAACAGGCAGCTTTTGAGGCGTTGATAGTTGCCTTTGCTTCCGAGCCTATCCTCAAATACCCTGATCCCAGCCAGCCATTTGTGTTGGAAACAGATGCTTCCGATGTGGCTGTTGGTGCAGTGCTCCTCCAGGCCTGTGTTCCCACAGGCACCTTGTTCCCGTGTGCTTATTATTCCCGGAAGTTGTCAGCTCCAGAGCGCAACTATATGATTTGGGACAAGGAGCTATTGGTGGTTAAGGTTGCTTTTGAGATGTGGCAGCACCACCTGGAGGGGGATCATCACAAAATTGAGGTTTGGACAGATTATCACAATTTGGAACACCTATGTACAGCTCGGACATTGAACCAGCGTCAGGTGAGATGGTCCTTATTCTTTGCTCAATTTGATTTCCAGGTGACCTATGTTCCGAGTGGAGGGAATCAACGCACTGATGCCCTATCTCGGAAGCCCGAGTATACCCGAAGGGAGGATAAAATCTTACCCTGGATGGTGATTCCATTGGAGCAGTTTGCAGCCATCAAGGAACCTGTGGACCTTTGGGTGAGGATTCAGTAAACGCAGTCGCAGGACCCATTTGTGACAGCTCGACGTCGAGAATTGGATGAGAATGGGAGACAAGAGACTCTTTGGGTGTATATTGGGGACCTGTTGTGGTTCCATGATCGCATTTATGTGCCTGGAGGTCCTCTTCGTGGCCTTATCCTACGTCAATGTCATGATAGTACGGCAGCAGGACACCTTGGGGTGTTCAAAACACTCCACCTCATCTCTAGGACATTTTGGTGGCTGAGACTTAAACATGATGTGTCGGGATATGTGGCGTCCTGTGGGATCCAAGTATGCTCCTGGTGCACCCCCTGGTCTCTTGCAGCCCTTGCCCATGCCAGAACGACCGTAGGGGGCAGTTTCATTGGATTTCATCGTTGAGTTACCACCATCGAATGGTGCCACAATGATTTTGGTGGTGGTGGATATGTTGACTAAAATGGCTCACTTTATTACGTGTGCGGGTCTTCCATCAGCCAAGATAATGGCTCAATTGTTTATCTCCCATGTTTTCCGGTTGCATGGGTTACCAGACCGCATGGTATCAGATCAGGGGGGTACAATTTATAGCACGCTTCTGGCAGACCCTACTTGCGAAACTCCAGGTTCAGGCATGTCTGTCATCTGCTTATCACCCTGAAACTGATGGGGGGACAAAGAGAGTGAATGCTGTTTTGGAGCAGTACCTCCACTGTTTCAGCAATACCCAACAAGACAATTGGGTGGAAGTGCTGCCAGTGGCAGAATTCACTTATAACAATGCTCAACATGCATCCACCCATTTCTTTGCTAACTATGGGTTTCATCCACGACTTTTCCCTTTAGCCCCGTCTAATTCCCCAGTTCTGGCAGTGGATACGTTTTTGCAGGAGTTAAAAGCCATGCACCACATGGTCCATGATCAACTAGAGAGAGCCAAGGAAGACTTTAAACGGTTTGCAGACTGACATCATTGTGATGTTCCACCTTTAGCAGTTGGCGATCGGGTTTGGCTCTCTATCAATATTTACCAATGATGCAACCATTGAAAAAGCTTGATCACGGTTACTTGGGACCTTTTCCGTCGAGGCAGTAATCAATTCTGTGGTTTATCATCTCTCCCTGCCATGGACCATGCGTATCCATCCTGTTTTTCATCATTCCCTGTTAGTCCCTGCCTTGGCCGACAGTCCGCATAGACCGGCTCCATCATAGCCGGCACCAGTAGCCCCTCTGGGAGAGGAGGAGTACGAAGTGGATAGCATCTGAGATTCATGCCAGTTGTGGGGCCGATTTCAGTATTTGGTGGCATCGAAAGGTTAGGGACCAGAGGACTTCACCCGGGTCGATGCCACTGATGTTCATGCTCCTCGTTTGATCCAGGACTTTCATGCTCCATTTCCTCAACATCCTCATCCACCTGGTCCTGGGGAGGGGGTTCTGCGGGGGGGATAGTATCATGCCCCTGGTGGAGACTGACTCTGAGGAAGAGGAGGAACAGCCAACAGGGAGTGGGAGTGTGGCTCCAGAGGTGGTGGAGAAGGCCGAGGAAGGACAGAGACTGGCTGAGCAGTCAGAAGAGGATCCAGGTCCATCCCCTATCCATCCTAGGTCACGCAGGGAGGAGAGGATCAGGGAGAAGCGAGATCTACTCAAGAGGAGATTACCATGATCCTCCTAGTGGCTTGCAGATGGGAGCTATGTATATAAGTTTGTAACTGCACAGTTAGAATTTGCAGGAGTCAATTTTAGTGTTCACCTTGAAAGAGATTTATCTGTGCTGGCGTTCTTCCCATGGACTCTCCTCAATTATTTTTCTGGAGTTTATGATTAGTTATCTTGGCTTGCTTCGGAACTCTCATCAATGAAATTTGTTTTGGTTTTCTGTTTGCCTCATTAATTATTTTTGTGACTATAAACTGTGCCAAATAAAACAGTGAAGTTAAGTTGAAGGCCTTACCGGACTTTAATATATGTTTTGGGTTTGGGGTTATTTTGAGAGACTACGGGTCATCACAGGGGCTTGCATAAGTGCACCAATCGTACTTATCATCCCTGTCCTATTGTTTCTTTTTATTTTTCTTATAAGCATCTATCTCTTGTATTCAAAACTATGTTTATTGTGATACTTATATCTTGTAAGCGATTGACAAATCAAATAAATACTAAATACTAAATACTTTCCTCTGGACCTATTAACCCAATTCATAGGTAACAATCACTATGGAGAGGTAGAGGGTGATGTGGGAGGGAGCGCTCCTCAATGGTTGGATTCAAACTTTTTTACTACTGGTTCTGAGTGTGGCTTGGTGGGCATGGTGTAGCTTGATGGGTGTGGCTTGGTGCGCATGGCAGGGGAAGGATACTGTAAAATCTCCACTCCCTCCCCACCCCACTAACCTGCTTTCCAGCTCCGCTCTCCTGCGCAGGTCAACAAAAGAAGACCCAGCCAATCAGCTGGAGCACAGGAGGCAGAGAATAGATTGGAGCAGGGCCAGTTAGTGGTGGTATTTGCCAGTTTTCCAAACTACTAAAAAGTTCCACTACCATTTCTCTAGAACTGGTCAGAACGTGCTGAATACCACCTCTGGCGGTCTTGATCTTTCTGCTTGACACAACTGCTTCCTTCTGTGTTATCCTGGATACTGTCTCCTTGCTTATAACTTGTCATTCAGGGTATTTCTAGGGTTAGGGCTCTTTCAAAGCAGCAATAAATTTATGTTCAGAAATATCCTAGCAGATCAAAAGTGAACTACACCTCAATTTTTCTAAAATGGGCAACTTGACCAATAGCTAAACCTGCCATTCAAAGCATCATCTACACTTATCCAGAAAAGTCATTGGTTCCTCCCCACCCACTACTAAGAATAAATAAAGTCAGAGGAATCTATCATTTTCCTTAACTTGTTCACATTAAGTTGTAAGGACATCACATTTTTCTGCCTCATTGCTGAGGCATAGAGAACTTGGGCTTCGAGACAATAAAATTTATGTTTACTGCTAACCCAAGGGCTAGTGGGTTACAATTTAATGTAGATTCTCTAGCTGTGGTTTGTACTGAGTTTTTTTTTTAATGAAATCATTTATAACTTCATGTTTAGGAATCCCTGTCTCTTTCTCTAAATAACTATAATTTCCTAAAATGTTATCTGTAGTATGTCTTTTTAATGAGACATAATGTACTAGTTTACTTGATAAATTTTATGACTGAGCAAAATTTTGTATATACAGTAGGTATTCCACAAAGAGAAAGGCAAGCCTTTTAATACTTGAGATATATTTATATATATGTGCTGAGGTCATAAATTAAATGGTCTTTTGTAGTATTAACTTGATGTATGTGATTTTAGCAACCTGCAATTTTGAAAGAAATTTTCATTTATGTAGCCTCTGCCTGCTATTGTCTTAATGTCTTTGTTTTGGGCCAAGGATCATCATATTAAATGTTTAAATCTCTTTTTATTGTCCAGATTTGAGTTTAAATAATCAGTGATTCTTAATCAGTGATTAAATGAAAAAAAGAACTTTGATCAAGCAGAGGTGTGCCTGTATGAATATACAAAGTACCCTTTGTTCATACCTGAATTATCACAGTCAGCTCCCCTCAAGGTGGGATTAGAAGGTTCAGATTCCAAATAGACATGGTATTTTAAGCAGCTTTTAGTCACTGTCTGTTTTCTGTTTCTAAACTCTTGTTCTCTTGTTCTTAGTGGTGACAACCTACTACACCTACCCGTGCTCTTTGAATTTATGCTGGGTTACCTTATCACCCAGCTGCTGACACACAAGAGGCCTTGGTTCATTGACCACCTACTTTGTCACACAGAAGTTGCTTTATGACATCACAAATGTCTTTACTATCATTTTAGTTAGGCATTTTTTCCTGGCTTGCAAGTGAAGAATTAGGACATTGAGATATTATGGACAAATAGAGAATTTAACTTAGTTTATTGCAGTTTTTCTGTCCAGAGAAATATAATGATAAAATAATATTATTCAGCAATAATATTATAATAATTTGAAATGTGATGAAAATTTTAGATCCCAATGTATAGATTTCATTCATAGAAATCACTCAAATGTAGGACTTTAGTGACTATGGGCTTGAGTGTACTTTATAATAAGGCTGGTGCCTTCTGGATTGCCTTATCTAGGGAAACAATATAGATCAATGATAGCAAACCTTTTAGAGATCAAGTGCCCATACTGCAGCCCAAAACTCACTTATTTATCGCAAAGTGCCAACATGGCAATTTAACCTGAATACTGAGGTGTTACTACCTAAAATAATGATAAACAAGGAAGAGTTCAGCTAATTGTTCTCAGAAAAACATGATAAATGTACTTTTATGCCCCTTCATTTTTTCTGCTTTTGAAATTTTATGTTTAGCAACAATAAAAAAGAAAAACTTTTGTAATATCATTTCTTGGTTTTTCTCTTCATTTTTTTTATCCCATTTTTTCTGTATTTTTTTTTACTTCTTTTCTTGTTAGAATAAAATAGTTTTAATTTCTATTATTGAAAGAGACATTGCCTTCCTCATAACTAAATACCCATCAAGTATTTATCTGGAAGAAAACTGTATTACCATAAAATGTCCTGTCCAGGACAGAAGAAGGGACAATTTGAACCTAGATTCCTTTGGTTACAAGTCAAAAAATCCAATTATCTTTGGACAGGAAATTCAAAACAAGAAAGAGGGAAGGGGAAAGCTATTGGTACATGGCCCATATCTTGCAGGAAAACACAAGGTTAGGGATGCTTTGAATCCGCTATATGGAGATAACTTTTTTGATTCTGCTTCTTTGTGTGATGAGTGGTTCCAATAAAGAAATATGCTTATTCCCCCCATCCCCAATACCTTTCTCCCAAGGACCCTGCAAATATTATGATTGCCTAGGACTGAAAAGTACAACATGGGTAGTTACCAATTTATACTTTTCGCTTCTCTGCCCTATGCTTCTCTGCGGCCACCACCGTGGCTATTTAGCAGGGGTGGCCTTGGCTATGGCAGGTGGCTTTGATGTTTTTTTGTCCACTGCGATCGGTGAGGGAAAGAAAGGCAAAGGAAAAGCCACACATGGCTGGGCGTGCTTGGCGGCAGGAGGAAGTGCAGTGCGACGGGGTTGTTTTGTTTGCCACCAATGGAGCCACTGACAGACTGACCAACTAAGCTGAGCCCAATTTAGGGGAAACTGCGGGGTTAGTTTGGCCAGGCAAATTATCCCCCCCCCTCCCATACTATCAAAGTGGATGCCGGGCACTGCACTGCAATGTAGAAATGGGAAATGGAGCAGCCAGCATGAGGGAAGAAGGAGCAGGGAGAAGACGACCATTCCATTGCCGGTTTTCACCATTGCAGCACCATGCCATTGAGCTTTTCCCACCCACCACCACTGCCCAGATGCCCTTTCTTTCCCCAAGCAGGAGGAGCAGTTGGGAGAAGAGTGGGCCGCTCCACTGCTCATTTTGCCATTGCAGTGCCGCACCACAGAGCTTCCCCCACTCACCACCGCTCAGGATCTTGCTTCCCCCAATCATTTCTTTGCCTACCCGCTTTCCAACTCTGTCATTTTCTCTGTCATGTTTTTCCCCATCACATGCTGGGAAACAAATGTTTGAGTTCACTCAATCAATTCCAACTTCCCAACTTTTCTTTCAGAAGAAGTTGGAATTGATTGAGTGAACCTTTTTTTAGTCCCACAAACTTTTGTTTCCCTGCAAATGACAGCGAGAAACACAATGGAGCTGGGCTAGGGCAATGACACACATGCCTATAGAGAGGGCTTTGCATGCCACCTCTGGCACACATGCCATAGGTTCACCACCATGAATATAGATTCTAGACCTGAAAATGCAACATACTATAATAGATATATAAAAAGTGGAATTTTAAAATATAGTAGTTTCTTTTGATGGAATAAACAATGCCAACCTTTCCAAATTATCTTCTAATGTATTCCAAAAAGTACACATGGCAACACTGTTTTTGCTGGTTATTATTGCTGCAGGCTGTGGGAAAAAACTCAAATAGCTGGTGTAATTAATGCAATATAAATAATCAGTCAATATCTTCCTATGTTCACATTTCTAGTTTGAACAAGTTTAGTGATCTTCAAAGGCTGATGTGACCAGTCATCCTGATGTATCCAGCATAGCAATAAATGAAGCTAAGTCTACTTTCTGTTGTATAAGGTATAACTGCTACACAATGAAACTTCTTTATTTATAATTGAGTTTATCTTTCCTTAGTCCAAAACCTACCATCTTTGTTATAAATCTAAATTCTGATACTATGAGAGGGAGAAAATTCTTCTTCTCATCAATTCTTTTTATGAACTTTGTGATTTTATAGATTATCTGTACAAATCATTCTTATTGTCTCTTGCCAACATCTCCCCCATGCCCCAATCTTCCAGCTCTAAGTACTTTAGCCTTTTTAGGCAGCAGCTTTCTTTTCCTAAATTTGTTGCACTTTTTATGGTTTCCCTCATTGTACTTTATCTTTCTGAAGACTTTTAGAAGTTTTCTTAATGTAGCTAAACCATTATGTTTTGTTGCTTCCATCTATTAGATGTAGTGGTGCAGTGATTAGAATGCAATATTTGCGTGCTAATTCTGCGATCTTCCAGGGGTTCAGTTCTCATGGGCTCAAGATTAACCTAGTATGTCATCATTCCGAGATCAGTATATGAGATAAATGAGGACCCAGATTGTTGGGGGCAATGTCTGAATCTCTAAACCACTTAGAGAGATTTGTAAAACTCTGTGAAGCGGTATATAAATTCAACTGCTATTCCTATTATCCATTTTGTTTCATCTTAGCCATATTGATGAGCTGCCTGAATATTCTAAAGAGGCCATTTAAATGGCAGGTTTAGCTCATTTAGCGGTCACATGAATTCAACAGTCAGGCAGCTAGCATTTTTTATTTGGTATTTGAGCAAGCAATTAGTTTCTACCCACACATTTCTGAGACAAAGCAACAACAACAACAACAATCCATCATCCCT
>NW_020769585.1:107345-136657 GCF_900518735.1 Pseudonaja textilis
ATAGTGAAAGATGAAGTAAAGAACTACAAATTGAGATGGATTGGGACTGACCACTATCAGTCATAGGATTACATTGTTTATTACTCAGGACATCAAAAACAAAGAAAAATAATATTGCTTTTATAGTTAGAAGGCGTATAAGAATAATCATTAGTTACAGTGTAATTAATGACCAAATAATATTAATCAGACTTTGTGGACAACCCTTTAACATGACTATTATCATTGTTTATACTCTAACTACTAATACACGAACTACTGATGCAAAAAGAAGGAGTTTTATGATAAATTTGAAACTGAAAGCATATGCAAGTAACATGTGCTGCTTATGATTAGACACTGTAATGCCAAATTTGGAAGCATTAGAGGAAAATGTGACTAGTCAGTATGACTTTGGGGACTAAAATGAAGCAAGAAACTGATGTATCAGTTTTGGCCAATGCAATGATTTGTTTATAGCTAACACTCTTCAAACAATGAAAATGATCCTTGTATACATGGACATCATCAGAAAGAATGCACAGAAATAACAATGGTTATGTTGGTTTTAAAAGGAGATGGAACAGCTCAATTATATTATCATAGGCATGACCAGATGCTAATTGGAAAACAGATCATGAACTGCTAGTGTGTGGATTCTGAGTTAAGCCAAAGAAGAAGAAGAAGAAAATCTTTTGAAGTAGACCAGATTTGAATAATAAAGTTATGAAACTACTTTAGTGTAAGGTTGCACTAACAGAATCTTACAACTCTGAATGTGCCTTTGCCTTCTTTCCATTCTCTTAAAGAGAACTAGGGAGGGTCAAGTCTGAGATGTTTTCTCAAATTCCATTCCTATGTTGGACTCAAATTTCTGTATCTGTTTTTTTGGCTGTAGTTATTCCTCTTCTTTTTCAAGGTTATTCTCACAGTCTATTTCAGATCTTGAAATTATACTTATCATTTTCAAGGAGAATCTAAGGAATCGTTTGAAGCCCAGTTGTTGATAGAAGTGTGGAGTGAACATAAATACATTCATTAAGGATCGATGTGAAAAGAGTCTGCCAAATATGAAGAAATAGAAGAAAACAAAATGGATGTCAGAAGAAAATTGGAAATTGCCAAGAAGAGAAAAGATACCAAAACTATGACAGACACAAATGTTAGAGAGGGACTTAAAGAACTTTAAAAAACTGTTAGACAAGTAGAATTAGAAAAAGAAAACTTAAGCAAGCAGATTGAGGATAATAACAGAGATGGGAAAAAAGGGAAAGTATTTCAAAAGATCTCTGGTCTATAAGCACAGAAGGAGGTTCCAGTTCAACTTGGTATGCCAAAGGATACATATGGACAAATACTGTAGTAACTGACTCAAAAGTGATAAAAGAAAAATAGAAAGATGAAGAGTATACCAAAATATTGTCCATTAGGGATGTGAACATGTGAAGTATCTTAGAAGATATATTCCCTACTTGTATGAGAAGATGAATTTAGATCAGTACTCTGGATATTTATGAAGTTGGACAGCTACACAAAGTGATAGAATATTCATATTAATATGGTAAGCAATGGAAGAAAAGTCACTAGAATTTTAACTAAGTATAATGGTATGTGGGAATGACCTTGTGGGATGAATTCCTTGCCAAAGGAATGGTTGGGCAAGAGGGGAAGGCATCCCCAAGTGTTTTAATGGTCAGAAAAAGAAACTTAATGTTGTAGTCTACCAGCAGCCTGCAGAGATGGCAGCAGAATTGGACAGTGGGGAAGAACATGGACCAGTCCGGGAGTCTGGGGAGGACCCGGATGATGGTCCTGCATCTGGTACACAGATGGGGCCAGGGCCATCTGGGAGTTATGTGCTGACTCTGGAGCCTCCAGTATCTGACAGCAGCGAGGCAGAGGAACAAGTGGGAGCCTGTTCCCAGTGCACATGTGCAGAGCAAGAGCAGTTAAGACAAAAGGGGCTACTTGGTAGTAAGGCTTGGAGGTGATTCCCCCTCCCATAAGATATAAAGAAAGTGCAAAGGAACAGGAATCTTTGCAGGAAGCAACGTTGCTTGCTCTGGTTGGTTTGGAACCTGAAAGTTCTGTGGTGAATTGGTGCTCCATTTGGTTTTGGAAGACTAATTGGTACTTTAGTCATTGGCAGCACTTCAAGAAAGATAAAGGTGCATTCTTATCAGACTTCTCCCGAAGAACTTTAGCAGACTTCCATGGGACTATTTATAACTGGTTGAGACTCAATATAGGCTGTTGAACTAAAATAAGAATTTTGGATTTAATGTGTGTTTGTTGGTATCTCAGGAAGCCTTGGTCAGAATACTTAGGAAGAACGTGCACTAAATGTCAGATAGTTAAAAGTAACTGTGGAAGATTTGTACTTTTAGACTTGCAAGATTCTGTTATGTAGTTTTACAGTAAGTTGAATTAGCTCATCTGGCTCTGTTTTCTGTCTGGTTTACCTAGACGGGCTGACTCAAAGTTATGTCAGCAAATCTGAAGAACGATATAGATTGGAAGAGATCAACCTATAATCTAAAAGACATGCCAGATATTCAGACTGGTTTCAGGAAAGACTAAATAGCACAAAACATTATTAACTGATATATGATAAATAATTAAGAAAACCAAATAATACCAAAAAGAAGTAGATAAGTGTTTCATTGATTATAGAAAGGCTTTTGGTTGTGTTAATCATGTCAAATTGTGGAATGCACTCAGAAAAATTCCAGGACATCTAATTGTTCTCATATGAAACCTACATGTTGATCAGAAAGCCACAGTATAGATGGATTGGCAACATGGACTGTCTCTAGGTTGGCAAAGGAATGTAAAGGTTTGATGAATTTTGTGGAAGCAAAATTCATGTTAAAAAAACATGAATGTGACTTTAAAATTGGAAGAAAAAACATGAATAGTTTGTTTTAGGATAATGACACTGCCCATACAACCAAAGATTTGCAAGCTCTAGTAATAAAAGTCAAGGAGCACAGTGTGAAAAATGGGGTGAAAATTAAATATGTATAAAAAGCAAACTCATGATAACACATACAAGAATTGGATTAGAAACCACAATGAAATATTGAGATTATGGATTACTTCTGCCTTTTAGGATCAATCATCAACAGTAAAAGAACAGGCAGTCAAGAAATACTCTGTAGACTAGCACTTGGCAGAGCAGATAAAGGCTTTGAAAAATATATTCAAATGGAATGTCTCTATACTGTACCTACAAAAATCAGAATCATGCAAGCAATGGTATTTCCTGTGATAACCTATGGAAGCAAAAGTTGGATTTGAAGAAACAGGATAGGAATATTATTGATTTTTCTCAATGTCAGTGTTGGATAAAATTCCAAGAGTCAAGAAAATAAATAAATGGATCATTAAACAAAACCCAGAGTTCTCATTCAAGACATAAATGATCAGGCTGAAGTTATCCTACTTTGGGCACATTTTGTGAAGACCTAGTTCTCTGGAGAAGTTGGGAAAGGTAAAAAGAAAGAGGATGCCTAACGGCAAGGAATCAGTTGCAGTGATAACAGGTATACCATTGGAAGATCTGAAGGGAGAAATTGTCATAAGAAAATATATCTATGTGATCTCTAAGAGTCGACAATGACTTAATGATACATAATCAAATGTAGATAGCCCCAGTTTTGGCATGTCCTAATCAGTATTTGGTAAAGCATCTGGACCCAGAATATCAGGAACTGAACACCGTCTTTGGACAAAAGAACAATCAACCTTCCAAAGAGTTTAGCATCCATTTACTTCTACAGTATATTGTATAAAACTGAAGACAAATGCCCTGCATCGGAAAAGTACAAGAACCTCTCTACAAACATCAAAAAAAAGAGGCCTAGATGATCTCTTTCTTTCCAACTATTGTCTCTAAAATTAATAAACTAAAGTTATTTGATGAGAAAATAAATAGTTAATTCAGTAGTATAAGTAGCGGTATTTATTTTAAATGCTAGGTCTTTCCTTGTTTTAGTCTATTTCCTTTTCCTGTCATGAACTCATTTGTACTGTTGGAAGAAATATCCATCTGGGTTTAGTTCCAAGTGGGGAGAAAGACACTGGAAACATGGAGGCTGTTTGGAAAGATGGTTTAATGTGGACAGGAGTACATGCCTTAGAGCTCTTGAGCAAAGAAAAAGGGAAAAGCTGCTGAGAGTCCCTGGGTTTTATACCCTCTCTGGCTTTGAACTTCCTAGGGCACGGGAAGAGTATCCTGATTGGTTGCTGTCTGAGGTCATAGCTAGCTATGTAGGTGGTCTATGTGCTATGTTTGTTTGAAACTTGGTGAATGGTACAATGAAGGGCAATTGAGTGGCTCTGCCTGAAGGAGGTAGATCTTTGTTATGTAGAATAGACTGCCCCAGGCCTTAATGGTCCATTAACAAAGGTGGGAGAGCTGAGTTTCTGCCTCTCTGAGTTTCTACTTCTCTTTTAGGGGAAATATTCTGCCTTTTTAATATATCCTAAAGTATTTCATTTTTCTACGACAGGGGTGGGTTTTAACTTCTAACAGTATATTTGGCTTAATAATTTTAGTGCATAAGTACATAAGTACCCCTCTGTTACAGGATTGGCATAAAGGTTGTTCAGTTCTGAATTACTAGGATTATGGCAAGATTAGCCAATGCCCTTCCTTTTCTGCATACTTAGGCCCAGGGTGAGGAAGCTCTGGGATGGGCTAAGAATGCTTCTAGTGGTCTGAATGTTCATCTGATTAATAGTAGGTGAACTTCTTGATATTTTACTGGGGAACCTGATATTATACTTTTTTATTTTTTATTTTAATTTTTATAACAAAGAACAACAAATAAAACCTTCTTTCAGTTATACAGTGTGTTGGCTGGGTACATACATCATATGCACAATATTTATATACATTTCTTCTTCAGTTTGCATTCATATTATATTCTAATCAACATTATATATCATGTTATATTATTATTATATTGTCATTAGATTTTTTTATTTCAGTTTCCAGCTATCCTTAAAAGCAAATCGCAACTCTTACTAGATTATATTCATATTATAGCTTATTCAGAAATGATCAATTACAGTATGTCATTATTAAAATATCCTTTAATTTCTTACTCTACTTTCTAACCATCCATAAAATAAATCCCAAATCTTATAATACTCCTTTTCTTCTTGCTCTCTAACTGCTAATGTTAGTCTACTCATTTCTGCACATTCCATTATTTTCTTAATCACCTCCTCTTCCATCAGAATTTTCTCATTTTTCCAGTTTTGAGCAAATACAATTTTAGCTGCTGTTAATACATTAAAAATCAAGCATGTTATTTTTTTACTATAACTTTCAGGCAAAATCTCCAATAAAAATATCTTAGGCTTTAAATCTATGTGTTGTTTTATCATTTTTTCCAACTATGTTTGTATTTTAGTCGAGTATCTTTTAGCATGTCCACCACATATGGTAATATGATCCAGGTATCTGATGACATTTCCAACATTTCGTCAATTTCTTTAAACATCTTTGCCAATCTTGCTGGGGGCAGATGCCACCTATAAAACAAATTCTCTTTATAGACCATTGACATTGTTAATTTATAATTTCTACTCCATTAATTTCTGCCATTTATCCAAGTCTATCCCATATCCAAAATTTCTTCCCAAGCAATCATCCTTTCTTTAACTTGTTCTTCTTCTAATTTCACCCCTAATAAATAGCCATATAGTTTTAAAATCATCTTTTCTTCAGTACCTGTTAAGATTTTATCTAATTCAGTCAATTCTTTATAAAACCTATCTAACTTTATATCTTTTTCATATACCGAATGTATTTGTATATATGAATACCAATTCATATTCATCCCTTGTTCATCTAATTCTTGTTTTGTTTTGAGCTCACTCTTTTCATTTAAAACATCATTATATCTAACAATACATTCCATTTTTTTAAAAAAACATTTGGATACACAAATGCCTCCATTCTTGATAACCAGACTGGTATTTCCAAGTAATGTTGTTCCCTTATTTTCTCCCATGTTGACAATAAGGCATCTCAAACATAGTGTCTCCGGAAGTAACCATGGGCCTTGCTTTTCTTATACCATAAAAATGCATGTCACTCCAATTGTAGGTCATGCCCTTCCAATATTAACAGCCTAGTATTTTTTAAAACAATCCATTCTTTCATCCACACCAGTACTATGGCCTGATAATATAATACCCAATTGGATAGTCCAAAACCTCCTCTTATTCTAGTATGTTGTAACAGTTTTAATTTAATCCTTGTCTTTTTTTCCCTGCCATATATATTTCAACATCATTTGAAAGTCCTCAAAATATTCTTTCCCTAATTTTATTGGAATTGTGTGGAATAAGTATAATATTCTTGGTAATATATTCATTTTAATTGTTGATATTCTCCCTGTCAAGGATAGTTATAAGTATTTCTGCTTTTCTAAGTCTGTCACAATCTGTTGTTTTAGTCTATAGTAATTATCCTCCTTCAGTGTTCCACACCTTGCTGTCAATTATATCCCCAAATATTTCACTTTTTTTGGTGATCTGGATATTTAATCTGTCCATTAGTTCTTTTCTTTGTTTTTCCATTATGTTCTTCACTAAATCTTAGTTTTTTCTTTATGTATTTTCAGTCCTGCAAACTCCCCATATTCTTCTATCTTTTCTATCAACTTAGGACTTGTTTCTAATGGTTCTTCTAATATAAAAATATATATAAAGATCATCTGCAAATGCCTGTAATTTATACTCCTCAATTTTTATCTTCATTCCCTTCATTCCCTTGTTTTTTCTAATGTTTCTGTTTAGTACTTCCAAGGTCAATACAAATAGCAGTGGTGACAGAGGACATCCTTCTCTAGTTCCTTTTTTTGGTATTAATATTATCAGTCAAATCTCCATTTATCATTACTTTTGCTGATTGTTTATAATATATTGTCTCAATCATTTTAATAAACATTTCCCCAAAGCCATCTCTTCCATTTGCACCAACATGAATTGCCAATTTACATTATCAAATGCTTTTCATGCATCTAAAAAAACCAGTGCCATTTGTTTCTCTGTATAAAATAATTTTAGTATCTTTTAAATCTTTCTGCCATTATTGAGGCAAATATTTTATAGTCTGCATTCAACAAGGATATTGGTCTATAGTTTTTTATTTGTTGTAAATCAGTATCTTCTTTTGGTATAAGAGTAATATATGCCTCTGTCCATGAATTAGATATTTATCAATACCTTATTCATTACACTCTAGTGCTAAAAGATTCCTGTAATGTCTTATATAGTTCTGCTGGTACTCATCTGGTCCAGGAGCTTTTCCAGTATTTTGTCCGTTTATCACCGCTGTCATTTTCATCATTGTTATTTTCCCTTCTAACATTAACTTAGTTTCATCTGGTATTTTGGGTAGTTCTGCTTCTTGTTGGAACCTGATATTATACTTGAAGATAAGTTCAGATATGGAGGTTTTAAAATATCTTCCTCCTTGTCCTAGTTTTAACAATCACACACTTTTGTGATCAGGAAACAAAAATCACTTCTGTAAATATAAGAAAAATTTTAATTGGTCATTCCAAATATATCTGGTATTATTATCTCATATAAGAACATTGCTGCCTTTGACTTCTATGAATGAAAGAAATTGATAGCTTCATGGGACACAACTACTACACAGAAGGCAAGAATTCCTTGAATCAATAAGGTTAGTGTTCCATCACAATTAACCACTTGAAAATCCTATGGAATTTGATAGGTAAAATTCCATAGGATACAATTGTAATCTGTAGGATTTTGAATCCATATGATTTAATAGCCCATTTTAACTGGACTGTAAACTCCCCATTTTAATTGTTTGGCTCTTTTAGTCAAGGAAATGGATAAATTGCCTCTAAGTTAGTTTCCTTCGGCCTTATACTCTGTACATCTTGGGATCCCCCATGCAGTGCATGAAAGAGAAGTTTCACAGATTTCATCTTGTAAATGATTCATATTCTAAAAGGAAGAACAAGCCCAATGGGGCCAGCTGTTCTGCAGAAAGTTCACGCTGAGAAGGAAAATAAGACATGGGAGGAGTTACCTTGACAAACTTTGATTGCCTCCCCATCCCCTCCAATTTTTCATGGACTGCCTGCAACAACTACCTTTATAATTAGATGCTTCTTGCCTGCTGGGCCCTCCACAGAGATCAAACACTTCTCTTCCCACCAACACTTGAACAACCTTGTGTCTGCATGGAATACAAAGCACCATTTTAACAGCTGTGGTTCACACTTAGCATGAAGAGTTTCTGGAAACATGACCTTTCTGTGGAACTAGTAATTGAAGGGACATTCCTTGGGAAATATGAAAAGCTTCAGCTTGTAAAAAATAGTCAAATGGCATTCCTTCTTGAAATGCTTGGTTTCAAGAAAAATGAGAAGCTTTATAAGAAATATAAATGGTTTACAAACTAGAGCTGGGAAACATTTTTTCCTCTCTGTTAGGAGGCAAATTCCTTCATAGCTGTCTGATATTAGACACATGCTAGTTCCTATCTTACCCTATCTACTGAACTTCTTTTAGAGGTTTTCATCATTCATTATTACAGTTAGTCCAAACTGTTTGCCTTCAAAAGTAGAATAGGCTGTGGCAAATTCTCAATGTATACTGTCTCCTCCTTTACAGAATTTATTGAATATTGTATGCATTCAACAAAAACATATAATAGGTGACAGTGTGGGGAATTAATTCTGATTGTAAAAAAGGGGTGTCTTCATTTTGTTTGAATATAAGCATAATTTGGTCTTTGAAATCATAATATAGGCATGAGCTATATTAGATAAGGGACTGTTTTCAAGAATCTATTTTCAGCTGCAAATGAAAATGAGTCCTTGAGCACATACAGGAAGAGAATATAATGTGGTACAGATTTTATTACATATGAAGCAGTGAATGAAAGGGATACTGAATACGTGTAGAAGGCTATTTCCTTATCACTAAGCAGTCACCATTAACCTTTAAACGTCTTAGAATGAATTATTTATTATGGTTCTCCCACTTTCATTTTAAACTCAAGTTGCTTCCCTCACAGTGCTGACTTGTTGTTACTCTGAAGCACAAAAGATGAAGCTGCCTAGGCTCAGAGACTTTTATTTGTGTTATGGACCATCAACTTAATCGCTATCAAACAGCAAAGCCCAAGGAACAGTTTCCTTCTCTCCTTCAATTTATAGACATTATCCTCACTGGACACTATTTACTGAATTTGCTCATTGAGCCAATCTGCTTTGTAAGACCAACATAAATTAATTCTGACATTGGAAAAGAAAAAAAAAGACTTAAAAAAAGAAGAAGCCATTTAGTGCTCCAAATACCTGGGACAAAAAGTGGATGGAGATACTGAACAAAGTTAAGATGAAAGCACCAATTGTGCATGTGAGAATGTGTCAGTGAATGGTAATTTGATACCTCAAGACTGGGCAAGTCTGTAAACACCAGTGAAAACAATATAGTAGTCTTTGATCTGTGACTGATTACTTAAGGATCACTCAGAGTTACAACAGGTTTCTATAGGGCAACTTCTGACTCAGATTTGAAGTTTTGATGGCCACTCCACCCCCAATCATATCACTTTTCAGGTGCTCAGCAATTGTCTCCTATTTACAGCTATTGCAGTATATTGTGGTCATATGACTGCAATTTATGATGGTTTTTTTTTGCTGAAAATCAATGTTTACATCCAGTTTCTGACAAAAAACAACAATTTCACAACCATGGTGATTCACTTAATGATTGTTGCATAAAAGGTCATACAATTTGACACAGTCACATAGTGAACTGCCTAATGACTGACATGACTTACATCTATAATTCTGGGCACAATTATAGTTTTAAGTCAAGGACTACCTGTATTGGGTTCAATCTTACTCACTCACTCACTCACTTTTGAACCAATTCAGGTTTCTGAACTAATTTCAAACATGCCACATAGCATAGTACTTTGTGAAAGATTAATAGAGTATAGTTAAAAATATTCTTGACTAGTTTAACGGATCAGTTTAAACTTGTAAGAGGAAATCCAGATAACTGAAACCTCTTTGTCTGTGGTGACAGCATTGGATTGAAACGCATCCTGGGACTATGAATAGATCAGAGTGCAAACTCACTGGAACAGTTGAACTGCAGTCTGCCAGGCAGCATGAGGGATTTGAGGAAGTAGGCGATGAAGTGTTGAATGTTGATTTAGAAAAGGCGTCTAGTTGCTGAGAGATATGAGACATTTCAGAGAGACCTTGTTTATTAGCTCCCTATAACTTCTGCTAACAGTTTTCAAGGTTCTGCATTTATCACAGACTGGCATTAACAACATTTTAACATCTTCCTGAAATCTGTATTGTTTTTGCTTCCTTGATTTTTGCCAACTGCAGTATATGATGCAATATATAATGCAGATTTTTGCCAACTGCAGTATATGACTTGCATACAGTTACTACTAATTGTATCATGATTTTGTATGAGCTAAGTCTCAGTTTTCTAGCCCTTATCTAATTAATTACCATACAGGTACCAAGAAAATTCAGATGCCACCTACATATATTTCATGCCAGAGTTCTAAGCAATGACTAGGGGCTTTGTGTACATATTGCTGAACAACAGGAAGATGAATAAAATACTGTAGAATTTTGTATTATAAATGTCAAGTGATAGAATAGTACTCCCTCAGCATCATCCCAGGAATTAGTAATCTATATTACAGTAGCTCTTCAACCAACCCAGGCAAAGTTTTGAAGGGTAGGTAGCCTTAAAAGTTATTCTAGAGAATCAACATTCCCATGGTGTACTATAGTAGTTTCAAATCCACATGAGGCATAAAATGTTTGATAATCACTTTCATATCATATCTAGAAGTGAAATTGGCAGGTAACCCCTCTTCAGCAACTGGTGTTGAAGAAGAAAGTTGGAAATCAGTTTAGAGGTCCAGGTGAGATTTCTTTGGTGATTCCTGATAAAGTTTCTCATAAAGTTTCTCATAAATCTCCATGGACCACTTTGCCTTAACATTTTTTATGGAACAAAGCTGAGAAAGAGGTTCCTGAGATGAGAGATTGCAAAGAGAAAAAGAACACACACACACACACACACACACACACACACACACACACACCACCTTCTTAATAAGAAACAAACATCATATGAATATGCAGGTTTGGCTTCAGTATGTTTTTCTAATATAGGTTCCTGAAGTAATCACTGAAGCTTCAGTTACCTCTATATATAATATTTAGTCTTTATGCGGTATTTTCCACTGTATAATCAGCAGTTGGGACTCAGTTTGACAGCCCTTGAGAGTCTTCCTTGCAAGATTTATTTATTTATTTATTAAATTTATCTGCCATCTGGCTGCTCAAATTGACACAAACATTGTTCTGAAGCAAAAATGCTTCCATTAGTTCCTTTATTAGAATAAATAATTTAAAGAATAAATGAAGCCTAACAGTGTTGCTTTCAATCTCTCTTGATCTTTTAGCTCCTATGTATGTCTCCCTTGGAGTAAAGAAAGGATGAAAACAAACAACTTAATGATAAAACCTTCAAAGGCAGATAAGATGTGAATGAACTTCTGACTCTCTTTGTTTAGCTGAAATAGACCAGATGTCACTGCCATCAGGAGCTGGAGAGGAGGAAGAAACTGGTTGGCTTAGTTAATCCTTTGCCCAGTTTTACTTCACTTGAAATGCATCATTCTTTTCAGTTACTTCCCCTGTATCTCTTATGACAGAAAGCAATCAAGTAAAATCCAACTGGAAAAAAAAAGTGGAAGGGAAAAAACAGTCTTTCATTCCTTCCAGTTCTCCTACCTTCTTTTTGTTTCCTGAACTTAAAATAAATTGTAAAACTTCAGAACTCTTTCAAAACTTCAGAACATTACTGTGCCACATGCTATGAAGTTTATACATAAAAACACTAAGCCAAAATAAAATGATTCTCATTATAGATTAAGTATGGCCTTCTAATAGAGTGTGAAGAATAGAATAGAATAAGAATAGAATAGAATAGTTTTTTTTTAATTAGCCAAGTGTGATTGGACACACAGGGAATTGTCTTCGGTGCATAAGCTCTCAGTGTATATAAAAGATATAAGCGATAACTCATGATCATAGTCATCGTAAATACATTCATTATGAATCATAAGATACAACACTTAGTGATAGTTATAGGATTCTAAATAAGCAATCAACATAAATCATACTAGGAAACCAAATAATATAAATCATAAAGATATAAGCAACAAAGTTATAGTCATAAGTAGAAAAGGAAATAGGTAATAGGAAGGATGAGAAGAATAATAGCAATATAGTCTTAGTAAATAGTTTGACTGTATTGTGGGAATTACTTGTTTAGTGATGGCATGGAGGGAAAGGCTGTCCTTGTGTATAATTGTTCTGGTGTACAATGCCCTATAATGTCATTTTGAGGATAGAAATTATGTCCAGGATGTAAGGGGTCTGTAGATATTTTCATAGCCCTCTTTTTGACTTGTGCAGTATACAGGTTCTCAATGGAGGGCAAGTTGGTAGCAATTGTTTTTTTCTGTAGTTCTAATTACCCGTTGAAGTCTGTATCTATCTTGTGTGGTTGCAGAGCCAAACTAAACCAGATGCAGAAAGCTTTTTTTGATGATGTTTTTGATGTTGGGTGTCCATTTTAAGTTTTGAGATGTTATAGAACCAAGAAACTTAAGGACTCTACTGTTGAACTGTTTTGTCTAGTATTTAAGAGGTGGTAGTATAGGAAGGTTTATTCTAAAGTCTACCATAATTTCTATTGTTTTGAGTGTATTTAGTTCAAGATTTTTCATCAATAACATTCATCAATGTTATTTCAATGAATGATCTGAGTCATTTCCATTTGATTTTAAGAGTAAACATATGCATAGAGGACATTCTTATGTCCCCAATTGAACAGCAGGATGCCCTGGTAACTGCTTTCTTTCTGTCATATCTTTATGAATTTGCTTTTTTTCATCTTCACAACCAAGATAATGCTCTACATCCAGACACTGAGCTAGGATGGAAGGAACCTTAGCAAGTGTAATTGTAGACTCAGTGAGGTATTCTGATTATAATATTGTGGAATGCTCTTGGTTATGTTTCTTCTGCTTTTACTGAATGCCATTGTGATCCACCAAAGTTATAGGTCACCATATAACTCTCCTAAATATATAACTGGTGAACATACCTGGTCTTATATTCACTTCTCTTTTAGTTCTAGCTCTATTTCCCAGCCCAGCAATTGTCAAAAAGCAGGACTGCCCTTGAGATCTGGTTTCAAGGTTGATGGAAGGGGAGGAGTTGTATCTTCTAAATGTCTTCCTTACATCTGACATTTGCTCCATTCTAAGTTTAATTTCCTTCAGGAGTGGCCAGCTTCTTTTCTTCAGAAACATAGCCATTGGTTTTAATTATTCATCTCAGAGAAACAGAAATTTATTTAAATATGTTGCTGGCCCAAGAAAGATCAGAGATGATTTACTCTGTTTAGTAACTGGTCTTAAAACAGAAAAAATTGTATTATTAGGATTTGTGTATTTAGTTATGTCTTTTATAAACCCATATTTATGCTTCTATTCTTGTGCTATAGCTGGTGAGGATGAGGAAATTCTGTGGGATTCATAATCAAGTTCTATCTTTCAAATGGAAAAGGGTTATCTGTTCCTAGCTGTTCTTTTACTTCCCATTATGCTTTTCTCTCCACCGCTGAATACCCATAGGCAGACAAGCTAGGAGGCTAAATGAGATGTAAGATGCAAATGTGTTGTTGATAGAGGTCACTTTCTCTTGCAATGAAAAATGATTCTAATTAACCCCCTTTATTATGAATTCCTTACAACAGCTGAAGGCTATAAAGTGACTTGGTTTCCATTCAATCATGGAACTTCAGCAGCAGAATGTCAAGGCTGGGGCAGGATTAAGAGAAATAGAGGGGGTTTTCTTCCTTCAACCAGGAATGGGGAAAAAAGAAAAGTTGTGTTCTTAAGCTTCGATATTTCACAATTATTCACACTGCTTCATAGCTGAAATGAGGACATATATTAAGAACTGACATTTTAAAGCCAAAATATCCTAACTATCTATGCAGACATTTAAACACTCATCAGCAAATCTGATTTGCTCCTTTCCTAAATTAATTATTCACAAATAATGTTTCCAAACTGAAAGACAGCTTTCAGTATCCCTTTAAGGAACTGGTTACCAAGGAGGATTGATATAGGATTAGCACCGCTACCCTTTAAAACTAAAACGTTGCTAAAGAAACAGCAATAAAGTAAAAGTTCATAGTGATCATAGCAATTGTAATGACCATGATGACTGTAATCAGTGACAGCAGTATGAAGGTGTCAAACTATGACAACGTTAGAATAAAGCCGAATGGCTGATGTTAGATCGATACTCAGGACAAAATTTACAATACAAATCACAACATGGAATGTTTGATCTCTATGTCAATGTGGGAAACTTGCACAAGTACATGGAAATTTGACAACTATGGTCTGCATATTCTGCATATTAATGGGAATGGATTGGGGATTGGGATCACTTACCGGTGATGAGAAGATGGTTTTATTTTCTGAACATCAAGAGTGACATGAATATGGAGTGACTTTGATACTAAGCAAGCAAGCAAAGCAAAGCAAAGCAAAACATTGATAGGCTGGGAAGTTATTAGCCCCCCTGCCCCCATATAATTGTTGCTAGGTTTCAATCAAGACATGTAAAAACAACTATTATCCAAGCCTATGCACCAACTGAAGAAAAAGATAATGCATAAAATGATACATTTTATGATCAGTTACAAAACACGATAGGTGAAACCCCAGGCTTTGACCTGAAATTACTATTTGGAGATTTACTTTTCAGATTAGTTGTGTTAGAGATGACTTGAAATATAATATGTGCCCTGATCCTGGTGAATGATTATTATTGTTCTCTAGTACAAATGAGTTATGCATTCAAAATACATGCTTTGTACATAAGAATTTTCATAAGAAGACATAGAGATCACCTGGTGTGTACCCAAGAATGAGACTGACTACATATGTGTTAGAAAACAGTGGAGATCTTCCTCGTAAGATGTACATGTCTACTGAGGAGCAGATATGGAACTGATCATTACCTCTTGATGTCGTCAATTTCTTTTTGCCTGAAAAAACTATAGACACAAAACCAATTTGTTCACTAGCTATTGAAAGACTAAAAGAGTAGAGAAAAATGCAGTTGGTTAAAAAAGAGTTCCAAATATAATCACAAATCAGTTTCAGATTTTGCAAAATATTGACAATTATGAAGCACATTGGAAACTCTTAAAAACAATTAACAGTCGAGATAGAGGAACAAACAATCGGCTGAAGAAAAGGAATCCAAAAAGAATAGTGAATCAAAAACAGAATGTGGCAGCTAATTGATGAACAGTAAAAAGCAAAATACCAATTACATCAAGCAAAAACACCTAAGGAGAAGATAGAAGCAACAAGACAATATAAAAACTTGGAACGTAGAGTTAAACATATCTGCAAAGCAGATAGAAAAGACTGGATGGAATGAAAAACAGCTAAGGCACAAGATGCATCAGAAAGGTACAATGTCAAGATGCTATATGTCCTTGCCTGGGAACTAATGGGAATAAGAACCAACGCCAATGCCCCAATTAAAGATAAATATGCGATCAAGATAATTATTATGCTTAATAAAGAAGAACAAGAAAAATACATTTTAGTGATATATTGAACCAACCTTGTCCACAAACAACTGCTGATATTGCCAACATTGCACAACTAGAGGAACTTAATATCAATATGGAGCCAATTACAATTATTGAAGTTCAAAATATAATACAGTTGTTTAAAATGGCAAAGCAGTTGGTTTAGAATAGAAATCCACATAGCTCCTAAAACATGGTGGAGATAGTTGGATACAAGAGCTCATTTTTTAAATTTTTATTTATTATTATTTATATGTTGCTGCTCAGAATGCATATCAGAAGACTTGAGGTGGGGAGTAATCATTTAAGTACCAAAGAAAGGGAACAACTGGAGGGGCATAATGTTGCTATCAATCCCTGGAAAAGTTCTCTGCCCTTTGTTGCTAAGGGCACTTCAGTACCTGCGTGAAGAACAAGCAGGATTCAGGAAAGGATGGTCTTGTAACAACCAGATCCTGCCTTATGAAAATCATCAAACAGAATTTAGAATTCCAGAAGCCAATAGTAATCAATTTTATTGACATTACTTGATTTGTCAAGAATCACTATGGGATATTGTAATAACCTGTGGTATTCTTCAACATTTTATCAACATCTTTTAAGAACCTGTATTATAACTCTATCTGCTGTGTAAGAAAGGAATGAGGAAACCAGTCTTCTTTAACATCAGTACAGGAGTAAGACAGGGATGTATACTATCACCATCCTTGTTTCTCCTCTATGGAGTTTGTTATCCATAGAGCAGTAGATTTCCCTAGCTTTCGCATACCATAGGTAACAGCCCTTCTAACAAATTTAGATTTTGCAGATGACATCATGTTGCTTGGTCAAACAAACGGTGCTTGCAAGAAATGATCATAAATTTATATAATAAGGCCAACAAGATTGGTTTATGTATAAATATTGAGAAGACCAAATTTATGCAAGTCAGAAGTGCTCTGGATAATATACCTATAACAACAGACCATGGTCAAGTTATAGAACAAGTCCAACAATTTCTATATCTTTCAATGGAGGTAGAGATAATGTCTATCAATGGAGGTAGAGATAAGGACATTTGCTATCAAATTGGAATGACAACAGTCATATTTCAACACATGCACCCAATTTGGTCTACGATAGCCGGAAGTATTATCATAAAGACAAATTTCTTCAAGAGTATTGTTATACCAACTGCAATATATGTTTGTGAAAACATGGAAATGTACAACCAAGATGATTAAAGAGTTAAATGTTTTCCAACAGTGCTGCTTGAGAAGAATCTTCCGTGTCTCAAATCGTGACCATATCATTAATGAAGAGTACTACAAAGATCAGATTTATTACACTTACTGAGAAATATGAACAAACGAATGTGAATGAATGAATGTGAATGAATGAAACAGAAAACAAGGCTGCTCTCAGAAAACCTGGTGCCAAACATTTAAGGAAGATCTTAAGATTACTTTATTAATCTAATGTCGAAGATGAAGTAAATGATCACAATTGCTAGAAAACACTTGCTGTCCAATGTGTTCCGAACATGGTCTAATGATGATGATGATGATAACTCTGGTTACCAAAGATCAACTTTCAATCCTAGATGTGGACTTGCAGAAAAATAGCTGCTTTGCCAGTTTTGTGCATGTGCATTAGATAAACCTGACAAGAAAAAAATGAGGTAAAAATGGCTGATGACTTCTTATGTATGTACACACTCTAGTTCACAATATCTTTTTAAATTCTTGTTAAGATTGGAATTCTGAAAAAGGATTAATATATGGACTGAGCATAAGGGGAAAGAGAAAAAGATAACACAAGGTAGTGAAATATGAATGATTATATTTTGATGTTAAATTAAGGACATCATAACAACAAGGTTTGTATTACACAATCTCACATAGTTCCAACTCAACAACTTGCTCTGATAAGTTGTGGAATCAAAGAGAGCTTTGACAAATGAATGTCTCACAACACTGTCTTTTTGTGGAGAATTTAAAGGAAGAGAGGAAAACTATTGGCCTTCAGTTTATGTTGAAAGACCAGTGCAGTCTAAGCTGCATCAACAGAAGGATACTATACCAATCACAGGAACTGATAGCACTACTTTATATTGCACTTAGTGAGACCTCTTTTGGAATACTGCATTCAATTGTGGTCACTGTGATACAGTAAAGATACTGAGGCCCTAGAAAGAGTCTAGAGAAAAGTAACAAAGATGATAAGAAGGCTAAATGATATGAACAGTTAAGGGAACTAGGTATGTATAGTCTAATGAAGAGAAGGCTTAAAGGAAACCTGAAAGTATTCTTCTAATACTTCAAGGGCTGCCATAGGAAACAAGGATTCAATTTATTCTCCATAGCACCTGAGGACAGGACAAGAAACAATGGATGGAAACTCATCAGAAGTAAGAATGATTAATCAATGGTGAAGCTTGTCTCCTGGAGTTGTGGCTTGTTCCATTGCTGGTGATTTTCCAGAAAAGATTGGATTGCCATTTGTCTGGGAGGGCGTGAGGATTCCTGTCTTGGACAAGGGATTGGACTAGAAGATCTCCATGTCTTCTAGCCCTATGATTCTGTGATACATTTGATGATTCCTGATTGTTGACTAGGAGTTGGAGTCCAACACCTTTAGAAGGTATCTCAACCTAAGGCTGTCTCCTTTTCCCCAGTAGCTTTTTCCTTTTTCTTTTTGTGGTGATGTATACAGTTCAGTATTACAAATGGAAAGGAATTAGTTTCTTGGAAAATTAATCAGGAACTTCAATCCAAAACTTACTACTTTTGGATGTCTCGCTTTGAAATTCTGTGATTAGTCATTCTGATTCAGGGCGTGTCAGGATTTATATCTGGATTTTATAAGAATATAAGTATTCTAAGTTGTTGGAGCAGATAAATTAACAACCATAAGACATGTCCTTCTAGGTGTGAAGGAGCATGAACCTTAAAGGTTGCAACTCTGTTATTATTTATGGTGAACATTAATTTGATGGTACAATTGTTATGTCAGGGTTCTGACTGCACGCCAGGGATGCTTCATGAGTTGACATGTTACTATACTACCACTCTGAGTTAGCAATCCATTTGTTTTTAAAATTTGATTATTGATAACTAGTATTTATTAGCATTGCTGTGGCTCTTTCCCAGTTGTCCTTCAAGGGACATATTGAGCTCAATTGTTATCTAGAAATAAATTTAAAATTCATATATTGACTGATAGACATTTACCCTAGAAATCAACAGCTGGAACTAAACTAGAACTAGGCAAATTATAATGTACATCATGACTATGTATCCTACCATTGATGATATAAGAATGATTGAACACAGATTCCAATTCTGGAGTCCTTTGAATTTTCCCTTTTATGTATTTATTTTTATTTAGATAATTTAGATGGATAATTTTCTTGGGTGAGCCAAAGTAAGCCATGATAGATTGTTCGATTTTGTCTTAATGCTATGGATGAAGCCACCCGCAGCTCATAGCACAATATGTTTTATGAATAATAATTGCTTATTCAGTAAACTATGGAAAAACAGAGATAAATTGCCTTATGTAGTTTCCTGTTAACAGGAGCTTCCTCAAGTACAAAAGTACATGCCTCAAGTACAAAAAAGTCATAATCACTTAAAATCACCTAGCCAATCTAGGCCAGCCCTTTCTCCAAGGCATTCTTTGGATAAGTTAAAAAAAAATCAAGATGATGGCTTCAGTCATCATCCTGTTTTTATTTAACCTTCTCTATGAATGTTCCAATTTTGTGATAGCATAATCAAATATTTGCTGCCCTTTCTATGCCTCAGGATCAACATTCTGTGGCCCAAGATGATTGAAGGGGGGGGGGAGGAAATAATAGCAGTACTATTGATGGTCATTTTTAGGAACAATTTCAATTCTGTAGCAATTATGTAGATAAAATATTTAATTCTGGAGCAGGAGTATGCTAACCCTAGTAGGGAGACAGATTTGCCATTGTGCCTTGTATAAGTTTATAGTACTGAGTCTTCTTGACTCTATATCTAGCATGCCTACTCTTATTTCCATTATTACTATAGGATGCTTTTATTATGTTTCAGGATATTATTATGTCATATTATTGAATCATCTCATTTCAAGCCACCTTGTAAATATTAGAGCAGAGTTTTTCAATCTTGGTAGCTTGAAGATGTGTGGAGTTCAGGTGGATACAAAGGCAGATACAGACAATTGGAAAGAAGGACAAATGTTAAGGTGGATGAGGCCACACTAACTATTGAACTTACTTGGCAAATTACAGTGCAAAACTACAGTGCAAATTACAGTGCAAACAAATGTATTTAGACCTACATTTATATGAAATTACTTTTTCCGGGATCAGAAACAAATGTTTTTAGACCTACATTTATATGAAATTACTTTTCCGGGATCAGAAAAGCCTTTTTCCGACATATTTTTCCAACAAATCTTTATTTTTAAGAACATGTGCTAGTAATAACAAAGAAGCAACAATGTTTTTGCAATTTCATCCCAGAAACATATGATGAATCACGTGGTGTACAGAATACATTGATCATAGATCTGAAGGGACTGGATTGAAATCAATTGCTAGAATCAGGAAATAATGTAAATCTAGGCTGTTGAGTCTGTCAAGTGACAAGAGAAAGAATGAAGCACACAATTTACAAAGTCACAATACATGAAAGTTTAATGACTTCTGTTGTGAAAATAGTAATAAAAAAACGTTCTCAAAAAGCCAGATTTTATTTGACTTTAAGATTTTTCTGTCTCAATGGAGGAGATAAGGACAAAAAGCATGACATATCCTTCTTTTGCCACATGTCTGGTAACTCTATTCAGGAGGAATATGATCTATGCATGCCCAGTTTGATAACAATTTGCCCATAAGATTCTAACAAACTCTACCTTCAGAAAAAAAAAATGGTAGAGCAGGTTTGCAAGAGAATTCAAAGCAAGCTGCTTGTTCAGCATCCGAAGCTCAATAGAATGTTTTCTTATTCCTTTTGAAATCCAAAACCCTTCAGGCTCTCCTTCCTTCAGAAAACATTAAGGAGTCTTTTTTTCACCTGGGGCCTAACAAAATTTCTCTGTCAGCTTCTCCTTCAAATACAGGAAGAATAGATCAGTGGTGGGCCCATTTGATAGGAATTGTTTGTTTTGGTTGTGATATAAGTGTTCCCCATTAACCTATGTTTGCTGCTTATTTTGTTTGCTTTTTGAGATGGTATATTTGTAATTATACATTGTCCAAAGTCAGTTATGAATTCAGGTGATCTTATAAATTGAAAGTGTTGTGTATAGACATTTGCATACTTGAAATGCTAGGTTCCGATTGGACTACCATTGCCGCCTAGCAATTGGTGGTTAACAACTGTTATGATTGGTCCGCCAAACGGCGGGAGGTTTAAAACGATGCCATTGGCTGCGAGCTGCGAGCAGCCGCTATAAAAGAGGCTGCCGCAGCTCGAGTTTAGTTGAAGTTACTGACAGTTAATAAAGACTTGAATTTAACTCCGGTCTCGAGTCCGTCTTTGCTCCACGACAGAAGAGAAAATATAAATATATTGTTATTTACTATTAAACAATCACTCTAACATAGACCTCCCCAAGCCAGGAGAACCAATCCTTTTTTCAAAATAGCTTTATTATGAATTTCTCTTTTGTCAGTAACTTACTTAGCTCTGTCAGTAGTTTCTAACCTTATGTATGTTGATACAAGTTTCCTATTAGTTGCTAGTTACTAGTGTGCCACATGAAGTAAATTAAATCCCAAAAGCTGCATTTTGTTAAAATCACAAGAAGAAACAGCTTATTACATTTCAACATAATTGTCTTTTCCCAGCTGGGAGTTGAGTGGTTAACTAATTCAGAAGTGTTTACCGGTGGTGAGGACAGATCATATTTATATTCTGGCAGTAATTAGCTTACTGGGATGTAAAAACTGAGTTTGCCTCCAACTTTATTCAGAAGGAAAAATCTATCTTTGTCTTAGTATTTTAAAATTGGCTGATACATAAGCACTTTTGTCACTTTTAAAAGGAAACAGTTATAAATAGCAAGTACATAAATAACAATATTATATGCCAATTGAAGCTATCAATATTTTTTAAAGGAAAGTATATGACTGGGAATTAGAGGAACTTGGGAAAGAATGCAGGGTTTGTACTCTTTTTCTTCTCCTTTTAGATTTAGCTAAATATAATCAAGGATTTTATTTGGTCTACATTTTTAAACAAAAAGTCCAAAGTTGATTATCTGGACTAGCTTCATATTAAAGTTGTTGGAGAGAAAGGTTGGGACTAATCTGCAATTGCCTACTCAATCAAGGTTATGAAATCAATACTCAGTCTCCAGATAGTTTTTTTTTTAACAATAATTTTTATTGTTCTTTTTCACCTTATAAACCTATAGATCTTAACTGTAACAGTACTGTGTTCTCATTATTATACAAATTATTATACAAACCAATCTCATGTAAATATCTACATTTATATATCTTTAGATACATTCATATACATTTATCTATAATTTTCTTATCTTCTTTATTCTTGTTTCTATTGTTCAACCATTTATACCATTTATCCCAAATTTTGTAATACTCCAACTCTTCTTTATCTTTTAATTTTAATGTCAATTTTTCCATTTCAGCACAATCTAGAATTTTTTGAATTACTAATTCCTCTGAGGGCATGTTAATTTGTTTCCAACATTGTGCATATGCTATCCTTGTTGCTGTCAAAATATGTAGTAAAATATATTTAATCTATTTAATATTTAATTTAATTATTCCCAACAGAAACAACACCAGTTTAAATTCTGTTCAATCTTCCACTATTTATTTTATCCAAATTTTCTTAGTTTGGGGTATTCTAGGTAGTTCTTACCTTGTTTTTGATGTATACTTTCTGCAGGCACACTACATCTACTTTTTGTTTCACCAATTTTATCAGTGTTCGCTTTCTTTTAGCCAGCGCATTTAATCTGTTAATATTTATTGATATTAATTTGATTTCTTCTCCCATTCTTCTGTTTGTCTACTTTTCTTTGTCTTCTATTAGCCTTTAGGTCTCTTTGTATTCTTGGTCTTGGTCTTGCCCCATTTTCTTCCTTCCTTCTTTCTTCCTGTTCTCCTTCTTTTGTTTCTTGTTGTTGCTCTTCCTGGCTTCCGGAGTCTAATTCTTCTCTGCTACTCTATTCTTTTTCTACTCCCACAAGTTGATCATATAACTCTCGTGCTTCTCTAGGTTGTTCATTTTGATTTTCTTCTCTTGCCAAGACACTAGCATCCCTTCTGGAACTAAACACCTGAATAATATATTCCTTTTAGTCAGTAGTGTCGCCAAGAATTGGTAGCCCTTTCTCTGTTCTCTCACCCTTCTTGGAATCTGTTTCAGAGTTAGTATCTCCTTTTTTTGTACGTCATTGGTTCCACCCTCATTATTTTATAAATTATATCTCTTACCTTTTTTTTCCACGAACCTTATATGCACTGATAGGCACTTCTCAGGAATCTGTGCCTTCTAGCATAACTAGTATGCACTCTGTATACATCATCCAATTCATTCAAAATTTCATGCTTATCTCTTTGCAGAGCTTCCGCTATTATTTCAGCCATTATCATTTCTAGGTCTTCTTCTTTTTACTCTGCAACATTTTTAAATCTAAGATAAAAGACTGCATGGTCCATCTCCAAATGGATGAGAGAATCCTCCAAGTCTTTGTTTAATTCTATCATCCTCCTATCTACCACCTCAAGTTTCTTCTCAGTTTGTTCTGTTCTTGTTTCTACAGCTTTTATTGTTTATTCGTTTTTTGCTATTGCTTGTTGAATTGAGCCCATTTTCTCATCTAATTTGTGTATATCGCTTTTCATTTCACCCATCTCTGTTTTCATTTCACCATGGTTTTTAGACATTTTTTCTTGAAGTTTAATCATTGTTTCCTGAGGGTTGTTAAGAAGGTTGTTGTCATGTTTTGTGAATTTGATGTTGTATTTTGTTTTTCCATGGTAAGCATCCCTTCAATAGATCTTTGGGTTGCTGGAGAAGCAATTGACACTGATGGGTTTGCTGTTGTTTTTTTCCAGTCTTCAGTGTTGTGGTGATACTCATTATTTATTTTAGGATTTTATTCTGTTCTTTCAAAATTCTATATACACTCCCCAAATTTGCATTCAGTGATTTAAATACTATTAATAGGATATACACTTATAACACATTTTATAAAGCAATCAATTAATTATATTTCTTGCTATATGTTGATATATAATTATCAATATTCACTATATAATCTAAGAAAAATATAAATCACATTTATTATCCACTCTAATATCAGAATTTAACTAATATAATATAAATTAATAGTATATGAGTTATATGATATAATTTACTTACTTAAACACTTATCTATTTATATTCCTATATTCTTTATCCTAAAATTGAACAATCAACAAGTTAAACTTACACACCCTATTTCAAAAATATGACAAATTCATTAAGATGTTTTCTATCTATATAAATATGTATATAAAATATATGTAAATAAGTACTATAAATAAATACGTTTTTTTCAAATATCTTAATTTCTTATTTGTAAAAAAATGTCAATTCTTAATTATAGTATAAAATTATTTCATTAAGCATCTCAGTTAATTATTCTTATCATTAGTTAGTCTTTCATTGTCAGTTAAACCTTTACTGTACAGCACAGGTTGTTCTATTCTATGTACACTCAGCAGTCTCTGTTGCATCAGCCACTTCTTCGGCTCTTTTTCTGCTCCCCTCTGTCTTTATTGCCACTGGAGGAGAAGCAGTCAGTTCCCCAAGTTCCTTACACTCCACCTCACTGTTCCTTGGGTTTCCCTACTCTTCCATGAGTCCCTCCAAGACCTGTGTGCCCTCCGAGGGGCCTCCAAACGTGTAAATTCAGGGCTAAGGAATGGAGCCCATTCTTCGTTCCCTGCACCGCCACGATGTCACCCTGGAAGTCCTCCAGATAGTTTATTTGTAATGGTCTGAAAAGACTGGTCAGTTACACAAAGGATGCATTAGCAATACCCACAAGATTAAAGATCACCTCCCATCACCAAATACAGAGTATATTTATTTTACAGTGCAAATTATTGCTACAAAATACAAGCAGATGCCAAGCAACTCCATATTCAGCTACAGATGAATTCATGATAAGATGCATACATGGATATTGTATTTTAGAAAAAAATGCATTACACATTTTCTAATGTTTACTGTTCTATGTACAGGGTTGTACTGCATGTCATTGTATAGTATAGCATAGTCTTCATAGCAAACATAAACAACTCTTATTTTCCTATAAACTTCAACTTTCCTATGCTTATATTATACAGTGAAGTGCTCAAAATCCAAAATCAATATGTGCACCTATATGCCTGCTTATCTGCTTGGCACTGAATGTCAATATATACATTTCAAGTTAAATAGCATGACAGAACAAACTTACAAAAGAGCTGAACTGAAAAAATCTGACTCAGCTTTGCAAAAGCTTGAATTCCAGGCATCTGTAGAAGACTATCCTGCTTGGTATTTTGTTTGGATGTTTGTTTGTTTCCTTTGGTTTCTTTGATATAAATTATACCAGAAAATTTTACTATGTTGCAATAAAATAAAGCTGTATAATTAGAATATCATACCCTGAAACACAGCGGTGGGATTCAATTTTTTTAACAACTGGTTCTGTGGGCGTGGCTTAGTTGGTGGGCATGGCTTGATGGTCCTGTGACTGGTTGGGCATGGCTTGGTGTACAGCTTCTGTGTGGCTTAGGACTGTATGCAACTTTTAAAGACATGGATCAGCATTCCAAATGTGATGGAGCAAGGAGCAAAAAGTGGATGTGGCTCAAAAAGGAGTTTCTGGCTTTTGAAAAAAATGAAATCATTATTAATTTTAAAGCTCTCCTTGCAGATCCCCTGCAGTACGATAAATTTAAACAGCAGGATTAGCTAATAAAGGTTTATAATTTCAATTTAAATATTTAAAATCTAGCTTCCTTTTCTTCCAGATCTAAAACTTCATCTTAATTTAAAATGCCAAAATGAATAAAAATGTCATATATGAGCCTAGGGGACAATAAGGTAAGCATCAGCTGAGTTTCTCTAGGAAAGATATCATTTAACTGGGACATTATTCATATAAGAATTCTCATGTTTGCTTGTATTATATTATTGCTTGGAAATATATAACTTATCTAAAATTGCAAGTCATGATGTAATTGGTTTGGTTTAGAATATTGTGAAGACCCTATAGACAGTGGCATATTTAAGAAACCATGGTTAAACACACCATGGCTTAGTCATATGGGAACCAGATATTAATAGAAGTTGTTAGAAATTGTAGGTTGATGTGAGAGAAATGGTTGATGTGAAAGAAAGCATTAAGATCTCTAGTTGATGGTTTTATGGTGAGATTAGGGAATTGGGCATATCCAGCGTTGTCCCCTTTGATGAAAGAAGCTGTATTTTTGTCATCCTGATGGGGCATTCAATTGGTGTGGAACCTTCTCAGAATTTTGATTTCCCTGACCTCAGTACAAGGACATTCTCTGTTCAGCAATTATCTTTCAAGGTGCCATCCCATATTAGTTGTTCTCCTTTCCTGCTTCCTCAGAAAAAAAAATTCAAATATTTGTAAATAGTATTTTTTGCACATCTTCTCTAAACTAGTAAGGACTTCTTAGCTTGATAGTTTAGATCTTCAAAGCACTTAAGACACATTAACTAATTATCATCATAGCAGCTGTCAAGTCAGGATGTCTCATCTCGATTTCTTTCATCAAGACAGAGAAAGGGGAGAAATCGTGAATTGCTGCTCTCTTCATCCTTTTTCAAATATCTGGGAGAATTTGCTCAGAGCTTCATTATAAAATGAAAAGCAGTGCCTTAAAAAAAGAAGTAAAAGAACATCAGGGACGTTGGAGTTTGGATGGCTGTTGTTGTCCAATTCTATAGAGACAAATGATAGTTTAAAGACAAGGTGAGAAATTTCTTTTCACTCAAAAAGGAGCACAACTCAGTTGAGTCAGAGCTTCATTTGACTTTGTGTCTTATGGAACAATAGAAGGATGCTAAACTCCACAATGTGCTTGACAGATGTTTGGGAAGAAATCAAAAGGCTGTTTCTTCTTTATTTGCATTGGCAGATCCAGAAAATAAAGGACAGTATATTCCACTGTCCTTAATCTATTGTCTCGTCTTTAAGAATCTCACATTGCTAAAATACATGTAAAATAATAGGATAAAGTCACACAATACATTCATTTAAATCCTATAAAAATAATTTGCAATGATGTTGGTGATATTCAGTTTAAATAAATTGATTTATACTTTACAGAAATCACAAATATAGGTATTCCTCGACCTATGACCACATGAGCCCAAAATTTCTATTGCTAAGTGAGAAATTTTTAAGTGAGTTTTGTAAGTGAATCACTGCACTTGTTAAATTAGTAACACAGTTATTAAGTGAATCTGGATTCCCCATTGACTTTACTTGTCAGAAGGTTGCAGAAAGTGACCACATGACCCGCAACACGGCAATTGTCAGAAGTACAAGTCAGTTGCCAAGCATCTGAATTTTGATCACATGATCACGGGTATGCTGAAATGTGAGTTGTAAATGTGAAAAATTGATATAAATCAATTTTTTTCAGTGATGTAACTTTGAATGGTCATTTAATGAACTGTTGTAAACTAAGGACTACTTGTAATTATAAATGGAGAGCTAACAAAACTATGCAATACAAAAAGAAGTAATACAAGGTTGCCCATTGTCCTCCTGTTTATTTTGGTTCTTCAAGTACTGAATAAAGACATAAGACAAGAAGAGAGGATTCTAAGAGTAAAGATTAGATTGTAAAGATTAGAGTAAAGATTGCAAATAAGACAGTCAGGTATGAAAGACTAGATCCACACATGAAGGCCCAATTAAACTGATTTATTTATAAAAAGCTACGCACAGAAATAATCTCAACTAGCAGTCCTCACTTGCTTGGAGCGAAATTAGAATTTCAGTGGAAATTGAGTGGGGCTGAACTTACTGCACTATATGGATTCTAGGCTGATTATCTTTGCTCTCTGGTTCTGCCAATCTTTCTCCAACAGAGTCTTATAAATTAAGAGTTTCCACAGATGATTTAGTGCTGTCTCTAGAAGATCCTTTATAGGGAATTGAAATATTATTAGTTAAATTAAAATAATGTGGTACATTAGGAGGTTTTGAGATTAATAAACACAATACAATACAAAGATGTTAACAAAAATATGAAAATGCAAAATCAAACAAAATTGATGAATGAAATAAATTTTAAAATTGAGAAAAAATTTTAAAATGACAGCCATAGTACATAAAACAGGAATTGTATAAATATTTCAAAATAACTGTGTTTGTCTTTCTCTTCAATTTTTGGAGTCTCTCCTCATGTTTCGCCATCATTTGTTGAAAATTTTCTATTTTTTCATCAGTCTTCGCAATTCTTTGTTCAATACTCTCTGTTCTTTGTTCAATAGTCATTTTAAGTTCTTGTATTCCTTGTATAACCGTCGTTAGGTCCATTTGTGCTTTATCTTGCTTCGCCATTGTTGATAGTCGTCCTCCAGTTGATGGAGAAGCAGGAGCAGAAGTTGAACTGCCAGAGGTAAAGTTTTCTTACTCATTTGAATAGCTCAGGATCTTTAAGCTCCTTTAATCCAGTTAATAAGATAGCCAATTATAATCCAATTGGGAAGAAGAAAAACATAAAAAACCCAATAAAAAATAAAAAGTCCAAAGTTAAAAAGAGAAGGAGAAAAAGAAGATTAAAAAGAAAAAGGAGGAAATTCTTCAGGTTCTTCTAAACCTTAATCCTATTGTGGGATAGTCAGTTATAATTCAAAAATAAAAATTAAGAATAAAACAAAAGAGAGAGTAAAACCCAATAATATTAAAAAATAATAATAGGAAAAAAGAAGGAAAAAAAAGAGTTCTTCAGGTTCTTCACACCTTAATCCAATTAGGAGGTCTCAAAAGATTAAAAAAAATAACCATAAAGGTAAATAAAAAATGAAAATAGAAAAGGCAAAACTCCCAATAAGCAAAAAGAAAAAAGAAAAGTATTCTGAGGCTTTCCCTTTAAGAAGAAAAATAAAAATAAAAATAAAGTAAAACAAAAAAAATAGATATACAAATATTACAAGATACTGTGGGATTGAAGAGGAGGGATGGAACAGCTAAAAGAAGATAAAAAAGAAAGCACACTGCATCTTATTTAGTTATCCAAGGCTCTTATTAGGGCTTCTCCACAAATTCCCAAGCCAAGGTTCAAGTATTCAGTTAGTAACAGAAGTTCCAAAGAACACTTGTAAAAATATTCTCCAGTGTTCTTCCCTCTATCTTATCAAGTTCCAGTGTCCTTGAGAAAGGATTTTTCACAGTCCTCTCAACTTCCAATAAAGTATTTTCAAGCCTCTAGTTGGCAGTGTTACAAAGTTTCTTTAATCCACTCCCCCTTCTTTCCCAGAAAAAGCCTAATAAAAAAAGAAAATATACATGTATATATTAGTTATTTTAGTAATTTTTTAAATATATATATATAT
>NW_020769585.1:137057-192945 GCF_900518735.1 Pseudonaja textilis
ATAGATATATTTTTAAGGGAAAAAAATTACTAAAGGGAGCCTCTATTCTAAAAAACTATTAACAGACAAAAGGGAGAGAAAAATAAAAAAAATAGATAAATATAAGAGAAAAAACCAGTCTAGTTACAATTACTAGATCGCAATAGAAGTTCAGTGAAAACAAAAGTAAAAGTAAAAAGCCAAGCCTCACTTTGACATTTCTCTTTAAAAAATCTCCGCTAAGTCAATTTTATCAGTTTTTGTCAAAAGTCTTACAGGATTCTTCTCATTTTAGAGTGTCCTTAAGTCCCAAATAAAAAAAAAAGAAAATTCTCACCAGTCGATACACTTTCTCTTTCTGTCTCTTCCTTCTGGAGCTGTCACAGCTTCAGCAGCTTAATGGCTGCCTCTCCGCCGATGGTAAAAGGGCTTCTTCTGGATCAGCCAGGGACTTTGCGATGTCCCTGGGATCAGCAGAACACACCCCCTACTATCACCGTCTCTACGGGACGGTTTAGGTCCGTTGGGACCGACCAGGGGCGAAGATATCAGCTGCGATCTCGGAGCCCCGAGATTGCAGCTGTATTGCAGCGACGTGGCTCCGCCTTCTCCCCTGTTAAGGCATGGATGTCAGATGTAACATATTGAAAATTTGGAATAGATACAAATCCAAATTCTGCCCAAAAACATCTTTATGGCTATAAACATCTTTATGGCCTCCCTCTCCATTTTTTAAATTGGGCCACAGTGATTGACTTTTTGTATTAACTTTGTTTTTTGTTGATATAGTTTTTATCCTTTATGACTGTAAGCTTCCCAGACTTATCTTTATGGGCAGCCAATATATTGTATAAATAAGTAAATAAATACATAAATAAGTAAAGAATAATAGTTGATACACCATATCTTTAGATAATATGCATCTCAGCATATTATCATTAAATCAAAATGCCATTTCCCTTTTTCATATCTTTTCTGTACCTATTTGTCTTACAGAAAATAATTTCTAACTGTATCTATTGTTAGAGACAATAAGTTGCTGGAAAAGTCTTCAGTTTCAATGTTACAATAAGCGTTTCTTTCTAGCCCTGCCATATTGGATTCCTGGAAATTTCTGCCATATTTGAGACTGCTAAACTGAGGAAGACTATAATTCTATCAGAATAACTGTCATTGAAGATCATAGAGGTGAATGGATTTAATTGTTTTGACTGAATTCTTAAATCAGGTGGAGGAATGCAAAAGAGAGCACCAGGAAGCCACACATGCACTTATCTTTTATCCTGTATCTCTCTCTCCTTGGGAAATTTCAAGCCAATGTTTCTTTTGTGTGGGTTTTTTTTTTTGTCTCTTTTTTAAAGAAATCTTTTGAATTTTTGTTTTACCCTTTTTTAAAAATAAAATGCCTTTTTACACACACACACACACACAGTCATCAACTTATGACCACAATGGAGCCCAAAATTTCTATTGTTAAGTGAGAAATTTGTTAAATGAATTTTGCCCCATTTTATTATCTTTCTTGCCCCATTTGTTAAGTGAATCACTGCAGCTGATATGTTAGTAACCAGGTTGTTAAGTGAATCTGGTTTCCCAATTGACTTTACTTGTCAGAAGGTCACGTTAGTTGATCACAGGACCTTGGGACACTTCAACCGTCATAAATATGAACCAATTGCCAAGCATCTGAATTTTGATTACATGATTATAGGCATGCTGCAAAGGTCGTAACTGAGAGAAATGCTCATAAGTCATTTTTCCAGTGCCGTTATAACTTTGAATACTCACTATATGAATTGTTGTAAGTCAAGGACTACACACACATACACATGCACGTGCACTTGTGCGAGTGAGCGCGTGCACGCGCGCGCACACACACACATATTTTAAGGCAGATGTGAGGATCTCATTGCGGCAACATAAGAGGTAGTTAGATAGTTAGCTTCCTTAGATATCGAATTATAACATCTGTCCCATCGCGATTCTGTGATGCCATATTATGGCAATTTTATTATGTTTTTATCTTAATTTAACATTTTATCTCTTATCTTATATTGTCCACATATCATTCATATATATATGGATTCCAGAAGATGATAGAGGATAAGAAGGCCTGGAGGAATGTTGTCCATGGGGTCATGATAAGTCATATATTTGTATATCACTGATTGCATAACTTCTGTAGATGCCATATGCTAAATAAATAAATAATGTCATATTATATAGGGGCAGGGGTGGGATTCTACCAGTACGCACCTATTCGCTAGAACCAGTTGTTAACATTCTAAGCAGTTCAGAGAACCAGTTGTTAGGAGAAATTACTGGCCTAATCCTATAAGGAAGGCAGGAAGGAAACATTCTGGTGTTGCTTACAGAAACTGCCTCTCTGTTAACCTTTATTACATTCTTGGCAGGACTAGACTTCCTGTCTCAGGAACATCTGGAGGTTTTTTCCCCTCCTTTGCTGGTATTTTGTTTGTGTGGAGTGACCATTCAAAGTTACAATGGCACTGAAAAAAGTGACGACCATTTTTCCCACTTACGACTGTTGCAGCATCCCTACAGTCATGAGAGGCCAGGCAAGAAGATGCGTGCCTCGATGTGAGTGATATTGAGTTGGCCACACCCAGCCAATAACATGACCACCAAGCCATGTCCACCCAGTCACATGACCACCAAGCCACACCGACCACCTAACCCACACAACCGGTTGTTAAAAATTTGAATCCCACCCCTGTATGGGGGGCACAATGGCTCAGCAGTTAAAGACATTGAACTTGTCAACTGGAAAGCTGGCAACCCAGGTTCAAGATCCAAGCACCATGTGAATTCCCATTCCTGACCCAGTTCCTGCCTACCTAGCAGTTCAAAAGCATAGAAATGCAAGTTGGTAGGAAGGTAACAGCATTCTGTGTGCCTTTAGCATATAGCCGTGATGGTCGTATGACTATGGAAAATGTCCTTGGACAACACTGGCTTCATTAGCCAAGAAATGGAGATAAGCACTGTACCATAGGGTTGGACATAACTGGACAGGGAAACATTTATCTTTTATCAATGATGTAGACCAGGCCTTGCCCATCTATTCTCTGACAATAGAAATCAGCAGTAGCTGCTAAGATGTCACTTTATATTTGATACTGCTTAGATCTGCCTTGGATTTTGTTTCTTGATATGAACCTGGATAGAATAAAGAGAAATGTTTCTTTAAAAATGTATTGCTGATAGAATTAAATTAAATTTCATTAGCCTTGGCTTTAAAGATTTTTTAAAAAAAATTGTATTCATTTTTAGACATCCAATCAATTTTTGGTTGTCAGATTCTATAAAGGCCTTTTGGTTTTGTATGCGTGTGTATATTTGATGGCCATTAAAATTTCCATTTACCAATCTCTTGTCAACAAATCTGAATCTCAGCATCTGCTGCCTTTCACCCTTTCTTCCAGATATTTCTATTCTGTTGACTTTTTCTTGGTCAGGTGGCCCATTAACTAACATTACCTGAGGCGTAATGTAATTGAGAGGGGACCCACAGGATAGCCATTTTGTTCATAACGAGGACACAGAACAGATAGTGTTTGAACTAAAATTAATCTTGTAAAATAGGAGATGCAGTGAAAGGACTGACACTAAATAAGGCCGTGATTAGCATCAAGGGAAAGCAAGCAATTCAGTACATTGCTTTTGGCTAGTCATTGGGAATCACAAACATTTGCCTAACATGCCAAGTATTTAAAGGGAATCTTGTTGCCAATAGCAGACACACACACACACACACACACACACGTCCCCTTCTTTATCCCAGATGACCTTAGTTTTATAACCACCTGTTCGTCTCATTCCAGGGTAAGGGGCCTTGGTTGTTTCCTAGCAACCAAAATATGTGCTTGGTTACTAACTTTGAAAAATTCATAAAAAGAAAATAATTTCTCTTCTCTGAAGTCTGCTTCCTATCCCAATTATCTGGACATGATCAAACTATCAGATATTTTGATTCAAATCATATTCCTAACAGTATATTATAAGCAGAAATTTTACAACACTGTCTCTTGTCAACATTTAAGATAGAACACTAGATTTATGCTTTTCCCCCCCCTGTATATGCCTTCCAATAAGCTTTTTCTTAAAAGGATGTTAAAAATCTTTGTTGAACCTCCCCACTTTTTACCCAAGTATGACAATATCATCTTTATTCCCATGGCTCCTTTTCAAACCAGATGCCGATTATTTAGATAATTTGAATTAATTTTGGGTTGTAGTTTTGGATTCTGGTACCTGAGCTGTATGTTTTCCCAAATGCACAAGGTTCAGATGTTTAGTCTCTCCATAGCAATTCAATCACACAGAGCTTTCCTATCCTTCTGCCTCATCTCTTTAAAGAAGAACAAGCTTTGCTGTAGCCCTTAAGCTTCCCTTATGTTCCAGATGCTCTTTCACATTTCCTCCCCTCTTTAATGCCTTCGATGATGACTTAACTAATCTCGCAAGCTCTTTCATGAGCAACCTAATCACATTTGTGCTGCGCATAATATTTTCCAAATCTGATTTCGGAGGGAATGCTATTGATTATTTCTGCCTGCCCAAGATGTCTGAAAGCAGTTCTATAAGCAGAAAGCTGCTTTGCATTCATCACTACCTTACATTACACTAAGTGAACCAGGAAGTAGAATTAAAATATGTTCATGCAAAATATGTACATTAGGCAGTAGTGATGGAAGGCTTGCTAAGGCATAGAATGAAAACAGATATTTGTTAGATCTGGGAGGACGGTTCAAGGACGGAGGCAAGACTCAGATAGCAACAACAGCTCTTTATTTGTGACTTCAGATCTGAGCAACTAACCCCAGCCGCAGCAGCCCCTTATATAGGGCTGGCTGTGGCTAGGCAGCCAATGAAGGCGATTTGAGTTTGCCGCTCTTGGCAGGGCCAATCGCGGCAGCCCGTTTACTAGCCAATCGCATCAGTCTATGGCGACCAATCATGATCGGCTTTCAGCGGGCCAATCAGATTTGCAGGCTACGAGCCTGCTAGTCCGGAACACCCCTCCCCTCTCGGTTCCGCTTAAGGGGTGGAGTAATAGTCTCGCAGGTAGGCAGGTCTTCGCACCTGTCTGCCTGACTTACGCAGTTCTGCTTGACCCTGTTCAAACCCGGATTCAGATGGGCTGCTTGCTGGATCAAACAGGAACGGTGAACCGGTGTCATGGTTAGGGCTCTCCTCTGGTGCCCCCGGGGTGATGGAGTCCTCAGCCTCGCTGTTACTGCCATGGCTTCTGGGGCTCGCTGAACCTGCCTGGTTGCTGCTTCTTGGCGAAGCGTTCGACTGTCTAGTCTCAGCTGCAGCTGGTGAGTGTTGCCAACCATGGTGCGGTGATCTCGGTGTTAGCTCGGAATAAACAGGTGTTGGTTCTGTTATGTCCCTGGAACTTGCCAAAGTCCCCACCCAGGTCCGTTCATGCTGCGGGGGCGTTTGCTGCCCCTCATTGGCTGGCCTCCCTCGACAGCCGGCTATAAAAGCCAGCTGCAGGGTCCGGCCAGCCGCTGATCGCTGGGAGCCTGCTCCAGGCAGGGCTAACACGTTCAGTCCTTTATTGTTCCAATAAAGTCTTGTTGCACCCAAGCCCTGGTCTAGCCTCTCATTGCTCAACTACAACACTGGCGACGAAGGATGGGATGGCTACCAGAGGCAATTCGCAACAGCTGAAATCACTAAAAAACCGCTGAGCCGCAGCCGCGCCGCCGGAGAGCTCGGTCAGCAAGAGCGAAAGTAATAGCGTCTGTAGCCGCTTGTTAGCAAGCTACAGAGGAAAGTGAAGCGCTGTGAGCCGCAGCCGCTCAGCACAAAAAGAGCGCAAAATTCAAACGGCTGTCGTTTGGATTTCTAGCCGGAATACAGCGCGGTGCTGATATTCTGAGCTACAGACACTCACGCAGGTGCGAACTTCAAAGCGCTATCAGAGGCGGCAAGCCATCATCGCCTACGCTCTCAAGGAGCGCGAATTTCAAAACGCTGCCAACAGTCGTTGCAGCTTAGCCCAATTGTAGCCCAGAGAGAGAGCAGAGAGGTCTATGAAGCCTCTCCAGAGCTGAAGTCACTAGCCTGACAAGAGCCCAAGTGCCATTTGTGTCCCAGAGAGATTTCTCAACAGCTTATCACGCAGGAGTCCTCATCATGAACTCCAACCCAGCCTTCCCACCGTTCAAACCGGAAGAAGAAAAATGGGAGTCATACAAGAATCGTTTTAACCACTACATCGACGCTATCGGTCTGGCTGATGCTGGGGAGCACAGAAAAAAGTCATTCTTCCTCAGCTATTGCGGGGCCATCGTTTTTGATACCGCCACAGCACTCGTCGCTCCACGTGAGTTAAAGAATGTCCCCTGGGCAGAATTGCTAGAAATTCTCACCAACCATTACTCCCCCAGGCCCTCACAAATCGCGAGGCGCTTCACCTTCCGGATGAGGAAGCAAGCAGAAAAGGAAACCGTCAATCAATATATGGCCGCCTTGAGGACTGCAGCCCTCCACTGCGGGTTCGGGAACTATCTTGATGACATGCTCCTCGACCAGCTCGTCTGCGGGGTCAAAGACCTTCACCTCCAGAGGCGACTACTCGCCAGGAAGGACCTCAACCTATCCTAGGCCGTCGAGGAAGCCTTGGCAGCAGAGCTGGCAACCCAGTCCGCCACTGAAATTCAAGGCCCCGTTCCGAAACAAAGCAGCGCCACCGTTCATTCAGAAGAGGTAGTCAACGAAGACGACCCTAACGAGCAAACAGACATCCACCGCCTCACCCATGCCAAACAACCACAGGCAGGAGCCAGGCTAGAAACCAACAGCGCACCCAAACATATCATCCTATGCCTATCCTGTGGCGGACCTCACTCGAGAGCTACGTGCAAATTCAAGGGTGCCATCTGTAACCAGTGCCACAAAAAAGGCCACATCGCTAGAGTCTGCCAGGCCGCGCACAACTCAGCACAAAAGGTTCCTTCCTTTTCCCATTCTGGGCCTCAAAGGCAAGTACTCAATTGTCACACTTGCTACCATGCTAACCACACCTGTCACTCTATTAGTAAAATAACACTTTCCGTTCTGTTAGAAGGTAAACCTTGTCGTATGGAGGTTGACACGGGGTCAGCGCTCTCAATCATCTCTTGGAGCACCCTCAAGAAAATCCAGCCCAGACTATCCAGAAACCAGCTCCAGAAGTGCCAGATCTCCTTGAGGGATTACCAGGGAAAAGACATTCCAGTGCTCGGCAAAGGCAAGTTCCTTGTTAATTTTAAAGCTTTTAAAGGCCACCTGCCTCTAGTGGTAGTTAACGGCAACCTCCCCAGTCTTCTGGGGCTTGATTGGTTCCCCTACCTCGGCCTAGGGTTAACAGGAGTCCATGCTGTCTCAGCTTCTGACACTGACTCCTTATTCACTGACTACTCAGACGTATTCAGCAATGAGTTGGGGTGTTATAATGGTACCCCCATCTCATTTGCAGTTGACCCCCAAGCGGTTCCAGTCCGGCTGAAACCGCGTAGAGTCCCATTCGCCATTCGGCCTAAACTGGACGCAGAGCTCGATAAATTATTAAAGCAAGGGGTCATTGAGCCGACAGACTTCGCCAAATGGGAGACGCCAATTGTCACACCCCTTAAAAAAGATGGCAGCCTGAGAATTTGTTCTGATTACAAAACAACAATCAACCGCTTTCTACAAGTTAGCGCGTACCCAGTCCCGGTCATTCAACATTTACTGCATACCTTTGAGCCTGGCAACATTTTTGCCAAATTGGACATGTCACAAGCATATCAGCAGTTCCCCGTTGACAACCAAACGGCCGAACTGCAGACCATTGTGACCCACAGGGGTGCCTTCCGGTGCAAGCGTCTCCAGTTTGGCGTAAGTGTTGCCCCGGGCATTTTCCAATCCCTCATGGAGCGTATTCTACAGGGCCTCCCTGGCGTAGTACCCTACTTCGACGACATATTGGTCTCTGCCAGGGACAGACCCCAACTCTTCCAGAGAGTCAGAGCAGTGTTAGACAGGTTCAGACAGCATGGCCTCAAATTAAAAAAGGAAAAATGTGCCATTGCCACTAGACAGGTGGACTTTCTGGGCTATAAGATTGACGCCTCAGGCATCCACCCCCTAGAGTCCAAGGTCAAGGCAATTCATGAGGCACCCACGCCAACCACTAAAGCTGAGCTACAAGCCTTTTTGGGATTATTGAACTTTTATGCATCATTTCTACCTCACAAAGCATCAGTAGCAGAGCCTCTACACAGGCTCTTAGATAAAAAAGCACCTTGGCACTGGGGACACAAGGAAGACACCGCTTTTCGCGCAGTCAAATCACTGCTCACATCTGACGCGGTCCTTATTCAATTTGACCCACACCTTCCACTGGTACTAGCCGCGGATGCTTCCCCTTTTGGGATTGGCGCCGTATTAAGCCATAGACTACCCAACAGCTCTGAGGCACCGATTGACTTCTTTTCCAGAACGCTCTCAGCAACAGAGCGTAACTATAGTCAGATCGACAAAGAGGCTTTAGCCGCAGTGGCCGCGGTTAAGAAATTTCATGAATTCCTGTTTGGCCACAACTTTGAGCTAATCACGGACCACAAGCCTCTCCTGGGTCTTCTTTCCGGGGACAAGCAGACTCCCCAAGTGTTGTCCCCCAGAATGACGAGGTGGATCTTGTTCCTGGCGGCCTATTCGTACAAGCTCATCCACCGCCCAGGAAAAACGTTAAGTCACGCAGACGCCCTCAGCCGCTGCCCCCTGCCAGCTCCAGCAGAAGACCCGGCCCCGGTCCACGCCATCTTCGATGTCACCGAGCTCGACCTCCCTGTCACCGCTCTCGACATCGCCACCAAATCCAAGACGGACAAAACCATCGCCCAGGTACTGGACTGGGTGAGGAGCGGGTGGCCGGGCTCAAACCTCTCAGCTGAATTCACACCTTTTAAGACCCGTCAACAGGAGCTGTCTAGCATACAGGGCTGCCTGCTGTGGGGCACCCGGGTGGTTATTCCGGCCTCACTTCGCACTCCAGTCTTAGAGGCACTACACGAGGGCCATCCGGGCATCGTCCGGATGAAGGCGTTGGCACGAAGCTACGTCTGGTGGCCTGGCCTGGACGACGACATCGTCAAGTGGGTAAGCTCATGCCAACCCTGCCAGGAATCCAGACCATCCCCTCCAGTCACCACCCCCACAAAGTGGGAGAGCGCCAACGCACCTTGGTCAAGGCTACACATTGACTTAGCGGGTCCAATACACGGCAAGACCTTCTTGGTGGTCGTAGATTCATACTCAAAATGGATCGATGTGGCCCAACTATCCACAACCACCACACTAGCAGTTACCAAGGCTCTAACTCGCCTATTCGTAACACACGGGTTACCAGACACCATTGTTTCAGATAACGGCCCCCAGTTTGCCTCAACAGAATTTAGCCGTTTTGCCACAAATCTTGGCATCCGACATATCTTCACGGCTCCCTTCCATCCTGCCAGCAACGGATTGGCAGAATGAGCCGTTAGATCCACAAAAGAAGCACTAGCCAGATTCAGCAAAGAAGATTGGCATCACAGGCTCTCCCGTTTCTTGCTGAGCCAACATTCGACCCCTTGCATGGTCACCAACAAATCCCCTGCAGAACTTCTAATGGGTAGGCGCCTAAGAACTGTGTTGGATAGGCTCCACCCTCACTATTGTCCTGACACCCCCCTCGCTTCAATGACGGGGGTCAGAGATTTTGTCTTGCAGGAACATGTATTTGCGAGGAACTATGCCGGAGACCCGCTGTGGATTCCAGGAGTGATAGTAGCCATCACCGGCCCCCGGTCGTACCGAGTCCAGCTGGAAGATGGCCGCATCTGGAGAAGACACCTGGATCAGCTAAGGAAGCGACAGGGTACCTTCGCCAGTGTCGGATCGTGGGCTCAGGTCGACCCCCAGGTGCCACACCAAGCTCCCATCGCAGACCATGCCAGGGCCGCTGCACCACCTCCACCCGGACCAGGAGAGTTGGCAGTAGACCGGGACTGCCCGATGGGTCCGCCACCGGCACCAGTAGACGGGACCTCAACATCGCCAACCAGAAGCACCACACCGGTGCCAGTGCGAACCCCAGAGCAAGGCTGCACCCCATCACCAACCCGACCGGGTTCCTTGGACTCTGAGACACTTGGTAACTCACTGGAGTTACGGCGCTCGGGGCGCCAGCACAGACCGCCCGCTTATTTAAGTGACTATGCGTGTTCGCATCTGGGGGGAAGGGGTGTTATGTCCCTGGAACTTGCCAAAGTCCCCACCCAGGTCCGTTCATGCTGCGGGGGCGTTTGCTGCCCCTAATTGGCTGGCCTCCCTCGACAGCCGGCTATAAAAGCCAGCTGCAGGGTCCGGCCAGCCGCTGATCGCTGGGAGCCTGCTCCAGGCAGGGCTAACACGTTCAGTCCTTTATTGTTCCAATAAAGTCTTGTTGCACCCAAGCCCTGGTCTAGCCTCTCATTGCTCAACTACAACAGGTTCTAATTCTGAGTTCACTGCTTCCCCTCCCCCCCTAGTGTCAAAGTTAGGGTCAGGGTTGGAAGACGTGGTTAGTCTGGAGCGCAGTTGGTCAATATGGTGTTTCCATGGTCTGCCATCAGTGGTGAGTAGACGGTAGGAGCGGGGGCCCGTAACTTGAGTTACCTGGGCAGGAATCCAAAGGGGATCTCCAGAACATTTTTTTGCAAAAACAAGGTCTCCTACCTTGAAAACACGGTGCTTGCTGCTGGAGCCCAGGGGCTTTTCCGGGGTGTAGGCAGGGTGCAAACAATCTAGAGGCGATCTGAGTTTCCTGGCCATCAGGAGTTCAGCTGGGCTCTTGTTGGTCGTGCTGTTTGGTGTGATGTGTTGTAGGAGCAGCATTCTAGTGACTTTGTTGTGGATGTTGCCTTGATCCGTTTTCTGCAGGGTTTTCTTTGTAAACTGAACCATTTGTTCAGCCCGGCCATTTGCCGCAGGATGAGCCGGCGATGTGAGTGCGTGTCAGATGCCCCGTTCCGCTAAATACTGTTCAAAGGCTAAGGCAGTAAATTGGGGCCCATTGTCAGAGACCTGGACATCTGGTAACCCGTGTGTGGCGAAGAGTCTGTTCATTTTTTTAATGACCGCCTCAGTAGTGGTTGCTTTCATTTTATTGACCTCAAGCCAGTTTGAGTAGGCATCTACAGTTATTAAGACTGTGTGGCCTCTCGTAGGTCCCGCAAAGTCAATATGAATGCGAGACCAAGGACCCCTGGGTGTTTCCCATTCTGCTGGTGGGGCTTTAGTGGAGCTGAGTGGTTTTCCTGGCATTTGTTACAAGAGGCGACCCAGGTTTTGATTTGTTTGTCCATACCTGGCCACCAGGCGTAACTTCTTGCCAGTGCTTTCATATGCACGATGCCCGGGTGTCCATCGTGTAGCATTTGCAAGACCCTTTTTTGTAACTTAGTTGGTACAACAACTCGGTCTCCCCACAAAATGCACCCCTTTTGTGAAAAAAGTTCCGTTTGTCTGTTTTAAATGGCTTAAACATTTCCTTAGTTTCATAATCTGGCCATCCCCTCTCCACCCAGCCAAGAACTCGTGCCAAACAAGAGTCTCTTTTGGTTTCAAAGGTGATGTCTTGAGCTGTTAGTGGAGGCGATGGCATTGTCTCTATTTGCAGTACCGGGAGTGTGGGAGCTGGATCTTCCTGTGGCTCGGGTAGCGGTGAGCGGCTCAAGGCATCTGCGTGGGGAATAGATTTCCCCGGGCGATACCTTAATTGATAGTCGTAGGCAGCGAGAAATTCTGACCATCGCATCATTCTGGGGGAGAGAATGTGTGGAATAGGTTTGTCGCCCGCCAGGATCCCAAGTAGTGGCTTATGATCCGTTATAATAGAAAATGGTCTCCCATAAACATATTCATGAAATCGTTTTATTGCAGAGACAATAGCAAGGGCTTCCTTATCTAATTGGCTATAGTTTCTTTCTGTTCTTGATAGAGTTCGTGAAAAAAATGCAATTGGTGCTTCTGAGCCGTTTGGTAGGACGTGGCTCAGGATGGCCCCTACCCCAAATGGCGAGGCATCACACGTGACAGTCAAAGGTAGTGTTTCGTTATACTGAATTAGTACTGCCTTTGAGGTAAGGAGGTCTTTTACTTGCTGGAAGGCGTGTTCCTCCCGATGTCCCCAAATCCAGGATGCCCTTTTATTGAGTAGTCTATGAAGGGGCTCAGCAACAGTCGCCTTCTGGGGTAGGAAGATGTTATAAAAGTTAATAAGTCCCAGGAAGGCTTGGAGGTCAGTTTTGTTTTTGGGTCTTGGGGCGTTTTTGATAGCTGCCAATTTTTTTTCTGTGGGGTGGATTCCTTGCTTGTCAAGGAGGTAGCCAAGAAACTCCACCCTTTCTGTGCAAAGCTGGCACTTTTCCTTCTTAACCTTGAGGCCAGCGTTTTTGAACCTCTGTAGGACTGTTCTGAGGCGTTTTTCTAATTGGTTTTTGTGGGTGCTGCTATTAATACGTCATCAAAATAGGGCACGACCCCTTTTATCCCTTGTAATAGTCTCTCCATCAGGCTTTGAAAGATGCCTGGGGCTACGCTTACACCAAACTGGAGCCTGTTGCATTTGAATGCACCACAGTGTGTGACTATAGTTTGGGCTTCTTCAGTCTCGGGATCAACTGGCAGCTGTTGATACGCTTGGGCCAGATCTAATTTTGTGAATATTTTGCCACCCCCAAGTGAATGCAGGAGATGTTGAACAACTGGTACTGGGTAGGCGCTCTGCTGTAGCGCGTGATTGAGGGTGGCCTTGTAGTCACCGCAGATTCTTATGGACCCATCAGGCTTTATGGGGGTGACAATTGGTGTCTCCCATCGGGTGTGGTCAATAGGTTCTAACACGCCTTGCACAATTAATTTGTCCAGTTGCTCATCAATTTTGGATTTAAGAGCAAAGGGAACTCGGCGTGGCTTTAGGCGAATGGGTGCTATGTCGGGGCGAAGATTAAATGAAATAGGGGACCCCTTGTACTTGCCTAGGCTTTCATTGAACACTTCTTGGAAATCGTGGATGAGAGCCGCCTCCCAGTCATTGTCTTCAGTATGATGGATGCCAGCCATTCCGATTCCTAATGGCGCGAACCACTGAAGACCCAATAGACTTGGCTGGTCTCGGTCTACGACGGTGAGTGGTAGAATTGCCTTATGTCCCTTGAACGAGACCTGCACATGGCGGGTACCTGCGACTGGAATCCGGTTGCCTTGATAATCTTTCAGTATGAGTCTCTGACTGCTGAGGTCTTGGCGTCAGATGTTGGGGATTAGCTGCTTGAGTGTTCTCCAGGATACCATGGATAGTGATGACCCAGAGTCGACTTCCATGTTGCACGGTTTGTTTTCAATCGTGACCTCTACTCGGATCTTTTTAGTGTCAAATGATGAGGTGGGGCCGATGGTGATGGTTTGATGAGCCTCCTCTCATCTGGGGGTGTCATTAAACCTTCGGGGTCTGCTGTACCGGTTCCACTGGTTGCTAGGGCGGTCCCTCTGCATGGTGGCATTGCCATCATTTCTCTTTGGGCTGCTCCCTCTCCGTTTGGGGCTGGAATTTCTCTTGTTTCTGCATACTTTCGCAATGTGTTCCCGTTTCTTGCAAAAACGGCATATGGAGTCTAAGAATCTGCATTCGGATCGGGGATGGTTTCCCCCACATCCGGTGCATTGGTAGTTGGATTTGCAACCCCACTGGTTCCGTTGCTCACGTTCTGACCGGAGCCTGTGGACTTCTTCCTCGCTGTCGGAGGATGACTCGACATCTTCGTGATGGGTGGTCAATGTGTACTTGTCTGAAGGTTTCCCAGCATCGTTGGTGGGTTGGCGGTTGGTCCCGCTGGTTCGACGCATTCGTGCTGCCGATTTACGAGCGGCTTCGGCTGCTGTGGCGTCTGCTATGGCATCTGCAAGCGAGATGTTCCCCTTGGCCATGATCTTGCTCTGGATGGTTGGGTCTCTGAGGCCAAGGACGATGCGATCTCTCATGGCTTCTTCGAGGTTGGCGAAGCCACACAAACCGCCCAGGTTCCTCAGGTCTGCCACAAAATCCCCAACGCTCTCACCTTCACATTGGTCCCTCTGGTGGAACTCATGTCTGCGAATGAGAGTTGGCACGGCTGGGGCGTAATGGTTGTGCAGGATGGAAGCAAGGGTGTCCCAATCCATGGTTTTAACTTCAGCTGGCTTGGCTAAGGCTTTAGCCATCTTAAAAACGGCTGGTCCACAATGGGTTAGAAAAACGGCTCGTTTCTTGCTGGGCGTGGCATCTTTGAGGTTGTTGGACTCCAGGAACATTTGAAATCTGTCCATGTATGAGTCCCAATCTTCGCTAGCTGGATCGAATGGTGCGGGTGGTATAGCGCTGCTGGCCATGTCGCCATCGTTGCACTCTGTCAGCCACATGCTCCTTCGGCTAGCTCAATTCAATAGCTTCTGTTGCCTCCGCATCCCATCCTCGTCGCCAGTGTTAGATCTGGGAGGACGGTTCAAGAACGGAGGCAAGACTCAGATAGCACAACAGCTCTTTATTTGTGACTTCAGATCTGAGCAACTAACCCCAGCCGCAGCAGCCCCTTATATAGGGCTGGCTGTGGCTAGGCAGCCAATGAAGGCGATTTGACTTTGCCGCTCTTGGCAGGGCCAATTGCAGCAGCCCGTTTACTGGCCAATCGCATCAGTCTATGGCGACCAATCACGATCGGCTTTCAGCGGGCCCATCAGATTTGCAGGCTACGAGCCTGCTAGTCCGGAACAATATTCAAAGTTGAGTCTTTCTTTACCAGCAGTTTTAATCCAACTATTTCTTGCTGTCAGTTCACATGGTAGATATATATTATAATAGATAATGGCAGACTTCAGACTTGTGGGATGTACTTTGCAGAGGAGAATTTCAATAATTTCTCAAGATCTATTTATCAGAACTCTCCAAAACACATGCACAGCATGCCTTTAAGTATATTTTGTCAAAGTCCTATTAGAAGATATATTAAAATAACATACATAAAATAACATGTGGAAATGTTAAATTATCTATACTTGCCTTTTAATCACAGTTGTTCAATTGCTTTCTTCAGTTATGTTCAATCTTGGAAAGAAGAAGTGATGTTTTTGACAGCTAGTCTTACTGCTCTACTACTTTTACATTTATATTTCATGCTCAGTGTGAGAGGCAATATGGGATGGGTCATTGGAAAAATTATTAGTAAATGGAGCATGCATTTAACTGAACATAGATGTTTCTTCTTTATTTGGAAAACAGCCATCTTCTATTTTCCCTAATCTAAACCTAAAGGATGAGCTCTATCTCTCAAGAGTTGGTACTTAAAAATACATCCTACTTTCAGCAAAAAAGGCAAGTAGAAAAGTAAACAGAATTAGGAGAAGAAAAAGAGAGGAAGAAAAAGGAAATTTATTCCTCCTTCTCATTTATTAGATTAGTTTATTTGAAAAATAGAAAACTAACAGCAGAAAAAGATCTAGTGATGTATCAAATTTGCCCTTTAATAGTGCCCCATTAACAATCACACACTGAGAACTATCTATGAGCCAACTTCCTATCTACTGAACCACCAAGTCTTTTAAGTATAAGTCAACTTTTTAATGTACTCATTATGTGGAATTATCTCCCATATATTGCTAAAATTCAGAATATGATGAGAAAGTCTCCTCTTCTGATCACCCCATTCTAAGGATTTCATTACTCTCAAGAGTATCTTTTAGGGAATAATTTGAAAGCTAGTTGAAGTAGATAAATATCTATACGTTGCTAAAATGTATCATGCTGCTACGTTTCTTATTGAGAGGTAGGATTCCAGTACCAGTAACAATTTTTAAGGCTGGTTCGTCACATTGAAAGGGAAAAATTACCTGTTAATCTCGGAAAGTTGAATTTTGAAAGCTGAAAGTATTTCTCAAGTCACCATGGTGGAGATCACAGAATTAGTCTATTATGGCTACTAATGCATCATATATACATTTTTGACATAAATTGTGAATATAACAATCATTTGATGGTATATGGGTGATTGTGTTTTTAGAAAGAAATGTGTAGAAAACCTAATTAAGGTCATCCTGGAATATCTTGGGTCAGACTTCTCTTATGGGCAAAATGTGTCAAAACAGACCATAATTCAAAATCTCAATTTTAAAGAATCTTTTTAGGCGAAGATACATTTTTGAGCTCTCATTTCTTCAGACCTAGTGATTTCCAATGTAGGTAAGTCTCTCTCTTTCTCTCCCTCTCTCTCTTTCTCTCTCTCCCCCTCTCTCTCCCTCTCTTTCTCATCTGATCGGTTGATTCTACTCATTTCCATGTCATTATCTTAATCCCTATTTCAAACTCGCTTACATATTATATCACTCTCATGTCATTAAACATGTCTTACTGTGTTTTCCACTCAAATTTGATTTACAAATTACAAGAAAATGATTAACAAAACACCTAAATATACTAAAAATTATCTGGCTTACTGTAGACTCCCTTGCCAAGCTCAGTGTATGTTGGGCCAGGAAAGAGCCTAAGCAATATTAAATAAGAGTTCAAGTATTTTAAGTACAAGGGACTAGAACTACTATTTCACCTTGTTTCTATTTTTATTTTATCTATCTAACTTCACCACTCAAAAATAATTGTTAAATTTTTTTAGCATCATTATACCAAAAGAATTTCTTCAGTCTGGTACACCTAGATGCCTTCCTCATAATGGTGTTAATATTGTAAGGAAAAATAACAACGATCCCTTTGAAGAATTTATTCTGATACTAAATTACTCATATACTACTGGCTTGCTTGATCTACCATCTTGAAAAGTTGAACTGATAAGCCTTCTAAGTGCAAAATATTTAAATAGGCATCAAGTGAGAACAGTACACCTTTTACAAAATAATCAATGAAGTTTCTAGGAAAATGACAAAATTTTACACTATTGTTATTGCTGTTGGACACGGCTCAGTTCATTTACATGCTGTAAAATTTGTAATTTATTGTGTTTTTCACTTATACTCAATTCTCACTCTTCTTTTTTCCTTCCTCTTTTAAACCAATTTGATCTATTAGTTAAGAAACCAGTCTGGAAAGTGGGAAATTGTAAATTCCAGTTTAGCCATAAAAGCCAGCTGGGTGACTTTGGGTCAGTCACTCTGTTTCGGCCCAACCAATTTCACAAATTTGTTGTTCTGGGGAAAATAACAGGAGAAATGTGTGTTTGTATATATGCATATATGAACAGCAAGGCAAATTTCTTATGTCCAATCACACTTAGCCAATAAAAAATATTCTATTCTGTTCTATTCTGTGCTGTGCTATGCTGTCCTGTTCAGTTCTATTCTTACGTATGTATAAATTGGTGGGTTTTACTGTATTACTGTATTACTACACTTTGTCCATGTGTTATTTTTAGTTGCTGGCCTTGGCTATAATAGAGCACATCTATCTACTGCAAAGGCCAAATGCTCAACCTGTTTATTGGCATTCCATTCTGTAAGACTGAGCGGAGCCCAGACCCCCCAAAATGTGTCAGAATGATTCCTGAACAGTTTAAAAAAATGTTAAGGCTATGACTGGTGCATCTGTTGAAGCTTAGCCTTGCTATGAATTAGTAGGATGACCTGAGAGAACAAGAAGATTAGATCTTTCCATTTGTGCCCCTTAGAAGTCTTTAGTTTATTTATTAAGCAACATGGAACAATTAGCCTTGTAGACACCCCTTTAATATACCGATCATTCAAATGTATGCTCCAGTCACCAAGGCAGAAGAAGCGGTTGATTAGTTCTCTGATCAAATTCAATTTCAAATCAACAGAACATGTAGGGAAGGTGTTGCTCATGATTGGGGATTGGAATACCAAAGTTGGAAACATTTAAAAAGGGAGTGTGGTGGATAATATGGCTAAAGAAACCAAAACTAGGCAGAAACTGACATAAATCAATGATTTATTGGAACCTAATAATAAAAGAAGTCTTTTATATATATGGCTACTATACCAAATGTAGTACATATAAATCAAATTGATTATATTATTGCTAAAAGGAAGTGAAGAAGCTTGTTGTGGAGCGATGGTAAGGAAGAGGCATGAGACCAGAGCGTACAACTAACAAGGCTTTATTGCGGGGAATAAAGGGTTGTCGCGTCTGCTTGCTAACTTGCAGACTAGCGGGCGACAACGGGCTGGCTCTGCCCGACAGCCGGCTTATATAGCCGACTGTCAAACGGAGCCAACCAATGGGAGCGGCTGGTGCTCCCGCTCAAACAGCAGACCTGGTTGGGAACCCCCACCAGTTCCATGGACATAACACTCCTTTCCCCCAGCTGGGAACACGCATAGTCCTGCAGGTAAGCCGGCTGTCTCCGCTGGCGACCAGAGCATCGTAGTTCGGGTGGACTGTTGGCTGGTGACAAGTCCAGGCCTTCGGGACGAGCCTCGACGGTCGTCGGGGCATGGGCTTGCCCAGGTACGGTGTCTTGCGACGTCGGCGAGTCCCCTTGCTCGGGCTGACCCGAGCGAGTCTCGTGGTCCGGTTGGCAAACTGGAACGCTCGGCTGCTGAGTCGGTAACCCTGGCCGGAAACTCGGGCTCTCCAGTAGACCTTCCTGTTCGTCGGGGAAAACCGGGTCCCACAGGGAGCTTCCGTCTGGCACCGGCAGGGAGACGTTGGCGCTGGCAGGTCGGGTTGGGTTGGTATCAGTCGCACGCCGCCTTCTGAGTTGGTCCACGTGCCTTCGCCACAGGCGTCCATCTTCCAGGAGGACCCTGTAGGACCTTGGACCTGTGACTGACACGATTTGACCTGGTACCCACAAAGGATCCCCTGCATAGTTCCTGGCGTACACCAGGTCTTGCAAGGCAAAGTCTCTGACCAGACTGCCAGACCCTAAGGGGGTGTCTGGGCAGTAATGGGGGTGTAGCCTGTCCAGGGTGGTTCTAAGGCGTCTCCCCATTAACAGTTCAGCAGGAGATTTGTTAGTGGTGGTGCAGGGCGTCGTGTGTTGGCTAAGCAGGAAACGAGACAGTTTAGAGTGCCAGTCTACCTGGCCAAACCTGGCAAGCGCCTCCTTGGCTGACCTTACCACTCTCTCTGCCATCCCGTTGCTAGCGGGGTGAAAGGGAGCTGTAAGGACATGTCTGATGCCCAAATTAGCCACGTACATACTGAACTCACATGACGTGAACTGCGGGCCATTGTCAGACACCAGCGTGTCTGGAAGTCCATGGGTGACAAACAAACGTGTCAGGGCTTTGACTACTGCTTGGGTGGTGGTCGTGGGAAGCAAGGCCACGTCAATCCACTTGGAGTAGGAATCCACGACCACCAAGAAAGTCTTGCCATGCACTGGTCCAGCCAGGTCAATGTGCAGGCGAGACCAAGCGGCACTAGCACTTTCCCACCTGGTGGGCGTGGCGGCGGGCGGGGCAGCCCTGGTTTCTTGGCACGGTTGGCAAGAGCTTACCCAGTTGGCGATTTGAGCATCCATGCCGGGCCACCAAACATAGCTGCGGGCCAATGCCTTCATCCTTACGATGCCCGGATGGCCCTCGTGAAGCACCTTCAGGATGGGTACTCGAAGGGTGGCTGGGATGACTACTCTTGTGCCCCACAATAGACATCCCTGTAGCCTCGACAGTTCCTGCTGGCGGGTTTTAAAGGGAACAAAGTCAACTGTACATTGAGTTTCTGGCCACCCCCTTCCCACCCAGTCCAGAACCTGGGCAATTATTTTATCTTTTTTGGAGTGTGCCGCGATGTCTTCGGCTGTCACTGGAAGTTTGAGTTCGTTGACCTCAAAGATGGCATGAATTGGTGCAGGGTCCTCGACTGGGACTGGCAGGGGGCAGCAACTGAGGGCATCGGCATGACTCAAGTTCTTGCCAGGACGATGCACCAACTTGAATGAGTAGGCGGCCAGAAACAAAGTCCATCTGGTCATTCTGGGTGAAAGTACCTGTGGGGTTTGCTTGTCTCCAGATAAAAGTCCTAGGAGAGGTTTATGGTCAGTCACAAGTTCAAAATGGTGGCCAAACAAGAATTCGTGGAACTTCTTAACTGCAGCCACCGCAGCCAGGGCCTCTTTATCGATTTGGCTGTAGTTCCTCTCTGCCGAGGAGAAAGTCCTAGAAAAGAAGGCAATTGGTGCCTCGGAACCGTTGGGGAGTCTGTGGCTTAGGACAGCCCCAATCCCGAAAGGGGATGCGTCAGCAGCCAGGACCAGAGGAAGGCGTTGATCGAACTGGACTAAAACCACTTCCAATGTGAGTAATGATTTAACTGATCTGAAAGCGTGGGCTTCCTTGGGTCCCCAATGCCAGGGTGAGTCTTTATCTAAGAGTCTATGTAGGGGTTCAGCGACTGATGCTTTGTGCGGGAGGAATGAGGCGTAAAAGTTTAGAAGCCCCAGAAAGGCTTGTAGTTCGGTCTTGTTGGTTGGTGTGGGTGCCTCGTGGATGGCCTTCACCTTGGATTCGATTGGGTGGATGCCGGAGGCGTCTATCCTATAACCCAGAAAGTCCACCTGCCTAGTGGCGATGGCGCACTTCTCCCTTTTAAGTTTGAGGCCATGCTGCCTAAACTTCTCTAGCACTGTCCTGACCCTCTGAATGAGTTGAGGTTGGCTCGTGGCTGAGACTAAGATGTCATCGAAATACGGAACAACTCCTGGGAGACCTTGGAGGATCCGTTCCATGAGTGACTGGAAAATACCCGGGGCCACACTGACCCCGAATTGGAGGCACTTACATTTGAATGCCCCTCTGTGAATGACTATGGTTTGTAATTCAGCTGTCTGATCATCAACAGGGAACTGTTGGTATGCCTGGGACATATCTAACTTGGCGAAAATGGTACCGGGTTCAAATGTGTGTAAGAGGTGCTGAATAACAGGGACGGGGTATGCGCTGACCTGTAAGTAACGGTTGAGCGTGGTTTTATAGTCTGTGCAGATTCTTAAACTGCCATCCTTCTTGAGTGACTATGGGGGTCTCCCATTTGGCGAAATCAGTAGGTTCTAACACCCCTTGTTTAAGTAGTTTGTCTAATTCTGCGTCCAATTTAGGACGGATGGCGAAAGGCACCCTGCGTGGCTTAAGGCGGAGAGGAATTGCCTGGGGATCTACGGAAAATGAAATGGGGGTGCCCGAATAGCAACCCAGCTCGCTGCTAAATACGTCAGAAAAATCAGAAAATAATGTATCTACGTCAGAAGTTGAGACAGCATGGATCCCAGTTACACTAAGGCCAAGGGAAGAAAACCAATCAAGTCCCAACAGGCTGGGGAGGGCACCGTTAACAACCACTAAAGGCAAATGGCCTTTAAAGGCTTGGAATTGAACGAGGAACTTGCCTTTCCCGAGGACAGGAATGTTCTTGCCCTGGTAGTCCCGCAGTGTCAGGTGGCATCTTTGGAGCTGTTTCCTTGACAGTCTGGGCTGGATCTTCTTCAGAGTATCCCAGGAGATGATTGAAAGCGCAGATCCCATGTCTACCTCCATCCTGCAGGGTTTACCTTCTAGGAAAACAGAAATTTTAATTTTATCGGGGGTTTGGGAAGTATGGTTAGCGTGGTAGCAGGTATAGCAGTCCTCCACTTGCCTTTGGGAAATAGGCGGTGGTGGAGGTCTTTGAGGCAAGGAGCGCCCTGCTTGGCATACTCTAGCGAGGTGGCCCTTCTTTTGGCAGTTCAGGCAGATGGCGTTTCTAAATCTGCAGGATGCCCTAGAGTGGGAGCCTCCGCAGGTTAGGCACAAGGGTGGTTGTTTGAAGTTGTTTGTCTGTCCCGCTCCTACCTGTGAAGGCTTCTGATGTTTAAGGCGGTTAATATCTGACGAGTCTGTGGGGTCTTCTTCACTGAGCACTTCTTCAGAATGGACGGTTGGACTGCTGGGCTTTGATGGAGTGCCCTGAATCTCAGCTGCTGACTGGGCAGAGAGCTCAGCAAACAGGGCTTCCTCCATGGCTAGGGCCAGATTCAAGTCCTTTTTTGCCAGCAGACGTCTTTGGAGTCTCAGGTCTCTAACCCCACAGACGATCTGGTCCAGCAACATGTCTTCCAGATATTCTTTGAAACCGCACTGTAAGGCAGCTGTCCTCAGGGCAGCCACGTATTCGTTGATCGACTCCCCCACTGCCTGCTTCCTGATTCTGAAGGCATACCTTCTAGCGATCTGGGATGGTTTTGGCGCGTAGTGATTGGAGAGTATTTCTTGTAACTCATCCCATGGGACGCTTCTGATGGTGCGTGGTGCGACTAATGCTGTAGCGGTGTCAGAAATGGCAGCCCCACAATAGCTGAGGAAATAAGACTTCTTTCTGTGTTCCGCAGCGTCAGCTAACCCGATGACATCGAGGAAATGGCTGAAGCGATTCTTGTAGGAGTCCCACGTTTCCTCGTTTGGTCTGAATGGCGGGAATGGCGGATTAGCATTCATCGTGGAAAGTGTCGGGTTCGTCTTCTTCAATCGTCTTTGAAATCGCGCTCTTAAAAGAGCACAGGCTGTGACTGTCTCTCTGGGTTACGTAGCTCTTTTTTGAATTTCGCGCTCTTAGTGAGCGTTGGCGGCCGCGGTTACGGTGCCGGTGGCTCGTTTCAGTGACTGCGGCTCAAGTAATGGTGGTTTAAATTTCGCACTCTTTGTGAGCGTTGCGCGGCTGCAGCTACAGCGCTCGTGACTTCACTCTCAGTGATTCACAGCTCTTTGAATAGACGCGTCTGGCTAGCCTTCGACCATCCCACCCTCGTCGCCAGTGTTGTGGAGCGATGGTAAGGAAGAGGCATGAGACCAGAGCGTACAACTAACAAGGCTTTATTGCGGGGAATAAAGGGTTGTCGCGTCTGCTTGCTAACTTGCAGACTAGCGGGTGACAACGGGCTGGCTCTGCCTGACAGCCGGCTTATATAGCCGACTGTCAAACGGAGCCAACCAATGGGAGCGGCTGGTGCTCCCGCTCAAACAGCGGACCTGGTTGGGAACCCCCACCAGTTCCACGGACATAACAAAGCTCAAGTATAACATCAAAGATATGGCCAGGTCTGACTGTGGAACAGATTACACATTGCCCATGTGCAGGTTCTATGTTAAGTTAAAGAGGAATAAAGTGTTGTAGTTTCCATGTTATTCAATCTAAGAGAAGCTGGGCTGGAAGAAGATAAGCATGGCTTTAGTACTGGAGGAAGATGCTATGCTGATGACATTACTTAATAGCCAAAAATGCAAAGGATCTGCAAAATGTACTAAATAAATATCAAGAAGCTAAATGAAAAAAATTAGAAATATTAAAACTATTTTAATGTTTAAAATTGGAATGCCATTTTAATGGTCTTTTTATAGTTGAAAAGTATCCTGAGCAACATGAGATGGTAAAATGAAGTATAAATCTACATAAATGGAGCATCTTTATAATAGCCACTGACATGAATAGAAGCCAATTTTGTAATATGTTTACAGAAAAAAGGGCAGACATAAACATTTCTGATTCAATTAAGAAAAAACAAAGTATAGGAAAATTAGGAATAGCTACTAGACTCCTAAAAATTTAAATACTTCAGATTAAAGTATAAAACTACTTAAAATACTATAAAAATACAAAGGAAAAACATAGATATGAAATAATCCCAATGGAAAATATCAGTAAAAATTAGAATATTGCCAAATTACAACATTTGTAATAAATTAATAACATTCTGTTATTCTGTTATTAATTCTGGAACATTCTATTTCAGGATTGAATAATTTTTATTCCTGGAAAGTTAAAAAACAACAACAACCAAGTTTTTAGGGCTGTACGCGTGGAGAATGGTGGCCTCTTGCATGTTTATTTTTATTATTGCTTGCATTCAGACACCCTCAGTATGGCTGCTAGTCAGAAATAAGGAGAGTTACTACTGTTAAATGAAATTTGGGAAACGGTAGGTTTCCTATCTCAGTGCTGAGGTTTTTGTCAAAATTTCAAATTTCATAATAGCAATAGCAGTAGCACTTAGACTTATATACAGCTTTATAGTGCTTTACAGCTCTCTCAAATATGCTGAATCTGTGGTTTACAGATTCAGCATATTGCCTCCAACAATCTGAGTCCTCATTTTATCCACCTTAGAAGGATGGAAGGCTGTGTCAATCTTGAGCCTGGTGGGATTTGATCTGCCAAAATTGCAGTGGGAGTAGCTTGCAGTACTGCACTCTAACCACTACGCCACCTAGGTACTAACAATTAAGAAATGGTGAACCATCCATCAAGCCTCATGTAAGTATCTGCTTTTCCAGTATCAGAAGCCATATTGTTGAATTGGAGCAATACAGCAATTTCTATTTCTTAAACTCTGAATTATGTATTCATGGAGTGCATTGCACAGTTCCTGCATCCGCTTGAAGCAAAGCCATAGCCCTCAAGCATTTAGCAGACATTCGGTTGTTTCCTGAGTCACTATAACTGACACAAACTATCAGCTTAAACATGACTTTCAACTGCCTCTTGCTCTTCGAACAAGTTATAATTCAGTCGTGTGGAATGTAAAAACAAATAGTTTACTATTATTTAAGCTTTGATGGACTACAGAATATGGTTTGGGATAGGCTTTAAGGCATTATAGGACTGTTCCTTTTAGAGTAATATAGTTTCCCCAATGCAATATATTTTTAGCTTCTTTGTAACAGATACTCAGGAAATACATTAGTCTGTTATTTTCTCCTCCATATTGTTCAAATTTTCTTAAATTTTACTGTTACCTTTTATAAAACAGAGTCACTACTTTTAAAAGTATTACTTTGATTCTCAAATTCTGAAAAGAAAAAAATTGATGGAATATTAAGATTTTGTAGTATCTGAATACTAACTCATAGAACATATAGAACATATAATAATAGAATTGAAAGGTGTCAAGTCGGCTGATCAGTCCCAAGAAGAGATGCGAGGCAGTGACTTTTTAAAAGCTCTTTTTATTTCAAGTTAGATCTGTTCGCCGGCTTAGAGCGGCAGCGGCTTATATTGATCTCGCACAGGGTGCTGCAGCCAATGACAGCCGTTCGAATCACCCGCGATCGGCTCGGCCAATCGCGGTTGCTTCGTAACGGCCAATCAGTGCTGCACACTCGACCAATCTGAGTGCTGTGCATTTTAGCCAATCAGAACACAGGGTTACAAGAATGCAAATACAAATACAGAACACCCCTCCCCTCTTGGTTTGGTCCTATGTGACGTAGTCCCGTAAGTAGGCGGGACTCCATACTTGTCTACTGGACCTGCGCAGGTTAGTTGTCTCTTGGTCTCCGGCCGGTTCAGTCGGGGTCTGTGTTGCTCTCTGCCTCATCGATGGAACCGCCTGGAAGGGTGAGTTGGGTGTTTGGCCGCAGCTCCCTCCTGGTCTACCCGGGCTGGTCGAGCTGCTGGTTTCGCTGCTCCCACCTGGGCTCCCTGGGCTGGTTGAGCTGGCTTGGCTGCTTCTTCCAGGCGAGGCTTCGAGCAGGTCGTCTACTGGTGCTTCGGCTGGTGAGTATTCTTGATTTCCTTTTTCCGGGGGTTGTCTGTTTTGTTTTTTGGGGTTTTCCCTCCCCTCTCAGTTGGTGTTTGGGTGCTCCCCTTCCCCTCCTGGCTCTTTATTTCTGTCTGTTTGCATGTCGGTTGTATTTCCCATGGTAGTTCTTGATCTTTGTTGATTGATATGCCGTTTCCATGCTTGCCCGTCGTTCGTTTGTAGCTGGTACGAGCGGGGACCTGTTACCTGGGTTATCGTTGCCGGTACCCAGAGTGAGTTCCCTGTGAAGTTCTTTGCATATACTGCGTCTCCTGGTACGAACGTTTTGTGCTTGCTAGAAGAGCCGGGGGGGTTCCGGGTTGTATGTGGGGTGCAGCCTGTCTAGTGGGGATCTTAATTTTCTCCCCATTAACAGTTCTGCTGGGCTTTTGTTCATTGTTGTGTTTGGGGTTATGTGTTGTATGAATAGCATCCTGTTGATTTTGTCCTGTATTTCCCCAGTTTCGATTTTTTGAATTGTCTTTTTTGTAAATTGGACCATTCGTTCCACCCTCCCATTCGCCGTCGGATGTGCTGGCACTGTCAGCGCGTGCCGTATCCCCGGTTCCACTAGGAATTTTTCAAACGGTAGTGCAGATACGTTGTCAGATACGATTACATCTGGGAGGCCGTGGGTTGAGAATAGCTTGTTGAGTTCTTTGATGATGGCCTCTGTGGTAGTCGTCCTCATGTTGCTTACCTCCAACCAGTTGGAGTAAGCATCTACCGTCACCAGGAATGTGTGTCCCTTTGTGGGTCCAGCGAAGTCTATGTGAATCCTGGACCATGGCCCTCTGGGGGTTTCCCATTCCAGGATTGGGGCGGCGGGAGAGCTCGGCCTGGATTCTTGGCATTGCTTGCACAATGCCACCCAGGCTTCAATCTCCCTGTCCATCCCTGGCCACCAAGAGTAACTTCTGGCCAGGGCTTTTGTTCTGATGATGCCTGGGTGCCCTTCGTGAAGCATGTCCAAAACCCTTTTCTGTAATTTTTCTGGGATAACGACCCTGTCTCCCCACAGTACGCAACCTTTTTGTGTAAAGAGTTCTGTTTGTCAGCTCCAGAAAGTCCTGAACTGTTCATCGTCGTCTTTTTCTGGCCACCCTTTCTCCACCCAGTTTAAAACCCGCGCCAGATGTTTGTCTTTATTGGTTTCCTGGGCAATGTCTGACGCAGTTAGAGATTGGGTAAGGTCGCTATGCTCAGGGTGGAAGTGGTGGGTGCTGGGTCGGCGTCCAGGTCGGGCAACGGAGTGCAGCTCAAGGTGTCTGCGTGTGGAGATTGACTTACCGGGGCGATGTATTAGCCGGTAATTATAGGTGGCAAGGGATTCAGACCACCTTGTCATTCTCGGAGATAGAATGTTCGGGGTGGCCCTGTCCCCCGCCAGGATCCCGAGCAACGGTTTGTGGTTGGTGATGATGGTGAAGGTTCTGCCGTAAAGGTACTCGTGGAACTTCTTTAGGGCAGTGACAATTGCCAGGGCCTCCTTGTCGAGCTGGCTGTAATTCCTTTCTGGTTTTGAGAGGGTCCTTGAAAAGAAGGCGATGGGTGCTTCCTTTCCATCAGAGAGAGTGTGGCTGAGGATGGCCCTGATGCCGAAGGGTGATGCGTTGCATGTTACTGCTAGCGGTAGTGTCTCACTGTATTAGATGAGGACAGCATCCGATGTGAGTAGGTCTTTCATTCGGTTGAATGTGTTTTCCTCTTGCCTTCCCCAGTTCCAGGTGGCTGTCTTGTCCATCAGCCTATGCAACGGTTCCACCGCGGTTGCCTTTTGGGGCAGGAAAACATTATAGAAATTAATCAGTCCCAGAAACGCCTGCAGTTCAGTTTTACTCTTTGGTCTAGGGGCTTCCTTGATGACCCTGATTTTTTTTTCTGTTGGGTGGATCCCATGCTGGTCTAGGAGGTACCCTAGAAATTCGACTCTCTCAGTGCTCAGCTGGCATTTTTCTTTCTTGACTTTTAACCCCGCATCCTTGAAACTTTGAAGCACCTCCCTCAGATGTCTCTCCAATTGTTTTTGGTTGGCCTCTGACACCAGCACGTCGTCAAAGTAGGGCACTACCCCCTTGATGCCGTGGAGTAGCCTCTCCATTAAGCTTTGGAAGACCCCCAGGGCTACGCTGACTCCGAACTGGAGCCTCTTGCAGCAGAAGGCCCCGTGGTGGGTGACTATGGTTTGCACCTCTGCGGTTTCCGCATCGACCGGCAATTGCTGGTAAACCTGTGCCAGGTCGAGTTTGGCGAAAATCTTGCCTCCTCCCAGTGAGTGCAGAAGGTGCTGTACCACTGGGATGGGGTAAGCGCTCTGTTGCAGCGCGCAGTTGAGGGTGGCCTTATAGTCACCGCAAATTCTCACTGACCCATCTGGTTTTACCGGGGTGACTATAGGGGTCTCCCACCTGGCATGGTCTGTTGGCTCAAGTACTCCTTGCTCGATGAGCTTGTTTAGCTGCTCATTGATCTTGGGCCTGAGTGCGAAGGGTACTCGCCAGGGTTTGAGGCGGATTGGGGCAATGTTAGGGTCTAGGTTGAAGGCTATTGGGGCCCCTCGGTACTTGCCTAGGCTGCCATCGAAGACCTCCTGGAAGTCCTTTGCGAGCTGCTCCTCCCAGTCCGCCTCGCCGACGTGGTTGATGCCCGTCACCTCTATTCCCAATGGCGCGAACCATTGTAGTCCCAAAAGGCTAGGACAGTCCTTCTCCATGATGGTTAAGGGAAGTATCTCGGTGAGCCCCTTGAATGTGATTTTAAAGTGTCCAATTCCCACCACAGGAATGCGGTTCCCCTGGTAGTCTTTGAGGATGAGTTTCTGGCTCTCCAGTTTGCGCCTATGGATGGTAGGCACCAGGCGCTTGATTTCCCACCAAGCAACCATGGAGAGGTAGGATCCAGAATCCACCTCCATTTTGCATGGTCGGTCTTCAATGCCCACCTCCACGTGTACCTTCCGGCCATCCCAGTTTGAAGAATGGCCGATAACAACCGCTTGGTGGGTTTCTTCTCATTGCTGAGCCTCGTTGAAACGCCTGTTTCTTCCCTCCCGGCTCCATCGGCTCTTGGTGTGTCAGTCTCTGTTCCTCGGGGGGGTGCCGTCTTGTCTCTGGGGGCTGCTGCCTCAACGTCGGGGGCTGTGGTTCCGTTTGAACTGGCACACCTTGGCGATGTGGCCCCGCTTGTCGCAGTGCCGGCAGATTGCATCAAAGAACCAGCATTCCGACCGTGGATGGTCACCCCCGCACCTGGTGCACTGAAACCCCAACTTACGACCTTGCCGCTCGCGCCGGTCTCGTTCCGTTTGAAGCCGGTGGATGTCTTCCTCTTCATCTTCGGTGTCGTTGAGGGAGTCGAGATCGCCATGATGTGTGGAGGTGATTGCCCGGCGGTTGGTTTCGGCCTGCTTCTCAGGGGTCAGGGTCACCTCAGTTGTTGCGGGCCGGTCCGCGGTGGTTGTTTGTCGTATGAGGGCTGCTGACTTCCTGGTTGCCTCCGCTGCGGTTTCCTCGGTGAGAGCATCGGTAAGGGATATGTCGCCCCTCACCATTAGCCGGCTTTGCAGGACGGGGTCTTTGAGTCCAAGGACGACACGGTCTCGCAGGGCTTTGTCCATGTCAGTGAACCCGCACAGGCCCCCAAGGTCCCGTAGATCAGCCACGAAGTCGCTGATGCTCTCATCCTCCTTCTGATCCCACCGGTAGAAATCGTGCCGGCAAATGAGGGTCGGTACCGCGGGTGCGTAGTGGCTTCGCAGCAATGGATCGAGGTCAGCCCAGTCCATTGCCTTTACATCGAGGGGTTTGGCGAGGGCCTTCACCATCTTGAACACTGCGGGCGCGCAGTGGGTCAGGAACACAGCCCTTTTTTTCTGCCCATTTGCGTCCTTCAGGTTGCTGTTTTCTAAGAACATGAGGAATCTATCGATGTAAGATTCCCAGTCCTCGGCAGCTTGGTTGAAAGGTGCAGGTGGCGCGGTGCTGCTGGCCATGTTGCCGGTTGCTTTTCCGTGGTGCCACGTGCGAGGTGGGTCTTTGCTTCACGATCCCACCTTCGTCGCCAGTGTTAAGTCAGTCGATTGGTCACAAGAAGAGACGCGAGGCAGTGACTTTTTAAAAGCTCTTTTTATTTCAAGTTAGATCTGCTCTCCGGCTTGGAGCGGCAGCGGCTTATATTGATCTCACACAGGGTGCTGCAGCCAATGACAGCCGTTCGAATCACCTGCGATCGGCTCGGCCAATCGTGGTTGCTTCGTAATGGCCAATCAGTGCTGCACACTCTACCAATCCGAGTGCTGTGCGTTTTAGCCAATCAGAACACAGGGTTACAAGAATGCAAATACAAATACAGAACAAAAGGGAAATCTTGGAAATCTTCTAGTTCAACCCTCTGCTTGAGTAGATTTCAGATAAATGATTGTCCTTTTGAAAGCATCCAGTGATGGATCATCCACAACTTCTGAAGGCAAGCTATTCTATTAGTTGTTTGCTCTCACCATTAAGAAATTTCTCCTTACTTTTATGTTGCTTCTGAGGTTCCAACCATTGTTTCTTGTCTTGTCTTTTGGTGCTTTGGAAAATAGTTCGACCCCCCTTGTCCTTTGTAGGAACCCTTCAAATATTGGAACAATGTTATCATGTCACACCTAATCCTCATTTTCATTAGATTAGACATCCTAATTCTGTAACTAATACTAATATTTCAGGTTGAATATGCTCTGCTTTAAATAAATCACTTTTGACTGAATATAAAGTGGACATTTTAGGAAAACTGCACATTATTGAATTCTCTGCCAAACCTTACATATTGTAATAACAGTTATATATGCAAGATCAAGCCAATTGATCTAATGAGATTTTAATGCTTTAATGTCAATCTCAATCCAATAGAGGTACTAAAATACATTTATTTAACCCCAAATAAACCCTTACTGGAATAGGTACTGACATTTACTATTTCTTTAGGGCAGTGCCAGTTAATTGTAGACAATAAATGGGGAAAGTGCTGGAATGGTCATTCTACTTAGAGCTGATTCAGATATATTTTTTCTGCTCTACTGCCTGCATATACTTTTCCACAGTACCAATAGATTGCCTGCTTTGTACCAAAGAATGTCTAACTAGAGCAATTCTTAGGTTTTATGACTTACCTCTGTGACTTTTTGCTATATTTCTCAGGGCATCTTCTTACCAAAACATAACTGATGTTTACATAATGTTAAAACTACAAAACCCATAATGTTCTGTCACTAGAAGCACTTATCTAGAAAAAAAATCTTCATGCTATGAGGTGTGATGATACTGCTTTTATCTTTCAAAACATTTTTTTTAGGTTTTATGGCCAGGAGTTATTTTAGTGGGTCTCCTTATCATTCATATATTACCAGGGCAGGGGGCCTAGGGGAAGAGTTATCAAAATGCAAAGGTTGCATCACAAACCTAGGAGTACTCATTTCAAAAGATATAAGCCCCAGAGCTCACTGTAACGGCATTGCCAAAAAGACATTAAGAGTTGTTAATCTAATTTTGTGAAGCTTCTTCTCCGGTAACATTGAACTGCAAACCAGGGCATACAAAACCTTTGCCAGACCAATTCTTGAATACAGCTCATCTGCCTGGAATCCACACTGTTTAATGGACATTAATACAATTGAACAAGTCTAGAGGTATTTCACGAGAATAGTATTCTACTCCTTAGCTCGCAAGAGAATACTTTATGCCACCAGGCTTGAAATTTTGGACCTAGATAACTTAGAACTACACTTTCTATAGTCTGACCTAAGCTTAGTACACAAAATTGTCTGCTACAATGTCCTATCTGCCAATGACTACTTCAGCTTCAAGCACAATAACATATGGGCAAACAATCGATACAAACTCAAAGTAAACCACTCCAAACTCAATTGCAGAAAATACAACTTCAGCAATGCCTGGAACTCACTACCTGGTCAACGCCTGGAACTCACTACTGACTCTATTGCTACATTCTCAAACCCCCAAAACTTTAAGCTTAAATTGTCTACTGTGGGCCTTACTTGATTCCTAAGAGGTCTGTAAGGGGGTGTACATAAGCGTACTGGTGTGCTTACCGTCCCTGTCCTACTGTTCCCATTTATTCATACTCAGTTATTATGTATATACTTATATCTGTTTATACTTATACGTTTATATGTTATATTCATACTTATAGTTGTTTTCTCATACATGCTTGATTAAACTAACTAAATACAAATAAATAAATAAAAATATGATGTTAAAAAGCAGCAGGCTTAGGTTGCATAGTTCTGGACACCATCTTGTTTGTTTGATTTTTTTTCTAATGGATGCCCTTCTGCTAGTAGCTGGCTAGATTTTGAATGGAACTTGGTATTGTACTTCTTTTAATTGAAGAAACAAGGGTTTAAAAATTCTGCAGTAAGGTAATCAAATTGCAATGATGAAACCGAGTTTTACATTTCTACAAATATTCATTATTTATCATTTTTAACGTGAGATTTTGCTACTACTAATCATCTGGATGGGCAAAAACAGATCATAAAATTTCTGCCTTCAAAATTCTTTTCAGATTTGTGAGACACATACATTCATTTAGAACATTCATTCTGGAATTACCATTGCCAGAATGGCTGTAGTTTAGAGGCAGCACACATGCTTTGAATGAATATAAATGGTCCCAGATTCAATTCTTATTATTATCTTGAGTTAAAGTGTTCATGTGGTGATGTAAAGGTGCTAGCACTAGAGATGCATTTACAGATAATTATGATCCAAGAAGAGAATAAAAATGCAAGTATATATTCTGATCCATTTATTATAATACCTATAGTACAATATCATGTCAGTGAGAGCATGGGTTAGTATTAAGCATGGATTAGATGCTTACCCAGTGAATGAGGGCTCAACTGTACAGAAACCCACAGCCCCTCAAAGTTTTCTATTCACTTTTGTCAACAATCAATATTTCAGCACAAAACCAGAGACCCATTCTAGCATGATTAAGGTTGGAGCAACTATGCAGGGCTGGAAGAAGTAAGATTCTTCCATATAGAGTTTGTGAGTCCTTATTATCACCCAAATATACTGTGAAAACAAAATCCAAAACCATTATAATGAAGATGCTGCTGTATCATCTGCTTCCTGGCTACTCTTGAATTATCTCCCTGGAGGGATTATGAATCTTCAGTCAGGATAGCACATCCAGTGAAAGAGGTTAAAGCAATCTAAGCTAATGTGCCAAATATAATTATACCAATTATAATTTATTTTATTTATTTATTTATTTTTGTCAATTCCTTACAAGATAATAGGTATAAGTAAAAACATAGTTATGAATACATGGATGCATATAAGAAAAATAAAAAACATTAAAGAAACAACAGGACAACAGGAACGTTGGTGCGCTTATGCACGCCCCCTACAGACCTCTAAGGAAAGGGGTCAGGTCAATAATAGACAGCCTAAGGTTAAAGTTTTGGGGGTTTGGGGAAGAAACCACAGAGTCAGGTACCGTATTCCAGATGTTGACCACTCTGTTGCTGAAGTCGTATTTCCTGCAATCAAGTTTGTTGGGATTAACCTTGAGTTTGTATCTATTGTTTGCTCTTGCGTTGTTATGGTTGAAGCTGAAGTATTCATTGACAGGCAGGACATTGCAATGTATAATTTTATATACTATACTTAGAACGGACTGAAGGTGGCGTAATTCTAGGTTTTCTAGTTCTAGAATTTCAAGTCTGATGGCATAAGGTATTATGTTTGTTGCTGCTCTATTTTTTATATGGTCATTGTGAAGCATATGGAGGAAACACACACTTTCCTGCAAATAGGACAAGAAATGGGAAAGATGTAGTTAAATGGAGCAGTCAACAACATTCCAAACTATGGCTGAAGTGTCTGTCCCATATGGATGCACTGAGACTTTTTTTTTTTTTTACCTTTGCATTTCTTGGCCAAATCTGATCCAGTTTGAAACTCCATTTTCTTTGACTGGCTTCTACTTGCACCCTACGTGCAATATAGAATATTCAGGTTTTGGAGAACTTTCCTGTTGATTGAGGCACATTCTGATTTCCTTTATATAATTTATTTCAAATATTCCATTTGGTTAAAAAGAATTATGGAAAGTTCTGAAATTCTAGATGTATAGAATAGACTAATAGTGACCATAAGAAGTGTCTAGTATTTTTTGGTAATGAAATAACATATTGTATCTATGTGTATGGATTTCTGCTCTCTCAGTGTTACATCTGTCTGTGTTTATTGGAAAGCACAGCACAGCTGCAGATGATCTGTTCTGGTCCAATCACCAGGAAGAAAAAAAGATCTTAGACTGAAATAGATGACTGCTAGCCAATTGTCTCTCTCATAGAGATGAACCATATTTTCTCTCCCCCCGCACCCATTCCAGCCCTCGTCATGATCAGGCTCATTTTCAAACTGCCACCTTTCTTTTGCTGTTTTTTTTCCTTTGCCATAGAAAATTTTGTCCTATTCTGTTAAGTTTTTGGAAAATTATCCTGCTAATGGACGGATAGACATTACCTTGAGGTTTTTTTTACATAATGTCTTCCCATTGGGTTGGAAAAAATACTAACGCTTATACAGGATGATTGGGTAATTTTTCCCAAACAAAAAAAGACAGCTGCACAATACATTTTTTATATATAGGGTAATTTGGTCTTCTAATTCTTACAGATCTTGCAGAAGTGAATTCTGCCTAATTTAAAATGTGATAAGGAACTATGTTTCATTTGGGAACCCTAGATATACCTTGAAGTCCTGCTCAGACAGCTGCTGCTAAATTGATCAATTGTCTAAAATGACCAGGATCTGAAAAGGCAGCTTTAGAGAGGAAAAGCAAGAAAGACAAGCAAGAAAGACAAGGGTCATGTAAGCCGAGCATATATTGCCAAAAAGTGGTTGTATTAATTTGGGAAGAGGATTGAAAGAGAAATTGAAAAGATATGTTGCCACAAAGATCCAAGTGAAGAAGAAAGATGGTGTAGCACAGTCAAAAAATGTTCTTTGCTATCAGAATTATAACAAGGAAACAATGTCAAAGAGGCAGGCATTAGGATGCTATTATATACATCTGCATTGCAATGACTTTAAGAGTCCCATGTGGCAATCTTATCACTCATAACTCCTGCCCCTCCCCCCCCCAAAATCTTTCTTAAAAGTCAAATATTGGGGTGAAATCGAACCTCAGCAAATAAAGGAGAAAGAAAAATAGGTACTGCTTTAGGCAATGGACAATAAACTTTCAGCTCTCATTGTCACATGCACTGATGGCTTTGAAAGAATTTAGACAGATTTGTGTAGGCTATATCTAATAATTTGTTTTAGCCACAATATGTAACAGCTAATAGTGGAATAGGAGACTTAAAGTCTGAGTAATGTTGATGAACAGAAAGTGTGGCTAAATGGGGACAAATATTTCTTGTGAATTAATTAGGATGGCCTGTTGGGGTATCTGGACATTTGATCATGATTTTCAACAAAGAATGTTTTGCATTTTTAACTTTCTTAGTTATGTGAATCCAATATAGAAGCTAAGGGCAAAGAAAACATAAATATTGCAGAAGGACATGAAAACCTGTTTGGGTTGAATACAAAGTGTTGCACTTTGAATTAATTTGACAGGTTTTTATGTCCCTTTGTGATATGTGTCTTCTTTGCCCTAAGCTCTTTTATAAGATTCCATGTGACCAATATAATAAAGGCACTCAATTCACAAATGCACCTTTCCCATGGCATGAGCTTTCTCTAAGGACAGGTAAATCCAATCTAGTCACAAATATTAGGATTATTTCTGATGATCCTTGGAAAAAATAGCTTTTTCTGGCTGGAGATGTGAAAATTGTAGCCCAGCAATATCTGGAAGGCACCAGGTTGGAGGAGATTCGTGTAACAAAAGGAACAAGATTTTGTTGTCCCAAGTGGAAAACAAATAGTCAATTATTCTACATGTCAGCATGTGTTAACATCGGGATGCAGGGTTTCATTTCTCTCTGCTCCATTGGCCCAATAAATAAAAGAGATGTCAAGAAATCAGTCCCTTTAGTTCAAGGGTCTTCAAACTTGGCAAGTTTAAAACTTGTGGACTTCAACTCTCAGAATTCCTGAGCATGACTGGAGGAGGAATTCTGGAGTTGAAGTCCACAAGTCTTAAAGTTGTCAAGTTTGAAGACCCCTGCTGTAGTTTTTCTATTCATTGTTGATTAGTAATTATTATTATATGCATAATCAGAAGGAAGGGATGATCCCATATCCAGAGGGCTGTGAATTCAGCCATCTCTCTTTAGATCCATATGCCTACTGGCTTATTAAACTGAGCCAAGAGTTGTTGTATGAATGAGTTCTATGCAATTCTTCTTTGAGTGAAGGGTGGTGGTGTTCATTCACTTCCTCAAGGAGCCAGCACTTCATTATACTGGAAAATCCTTTTGGAGAATGTGGTTGAGAAGATAGTTGTGCAATAGCTTCAGAGAACCTTGGATGAAGCGGATTATATGGATCTCTTTTAATTAGGATTCAGGGTGTGGAGTAAAAACAGCATTGGTTCTACTTTTGGATCATTTCTGATGTGGATGGGATAGGAATTGTGCATCCATCTTTGCTCAGTTTGACTTCTCAGTGGTTTTTGATACTATTGACCATGATGTCCTTTTGGAATGGTTATGGGGATTGAGAGGTAGGGTTTAGAACTATATTATGCTGGTTCATCTCATTTCTTCAGAGTTGATTCCAGTCAGTGGTAATTGGGGGGAACAGTGAGTCCTTTTTGTGCAGGGTGCCACAGGGTTTGGTGCTATTCAACATCTGCTTGTAGTTGCTGGGTGAGTTCTTCCATCATTAAAGGGTGAGATATCATCACAATGCTGATGATACCCAATTATATACCTTGTCCCAGTGACCTAAGCAATGTTGTTGATGTCTTATCCTGATATCTGGAGGCTGTGAAGGTCTGGATGAGGAATATCAGAATCCTGGCAAGATTAAGAGGTTTTTGAGGTCTACCAGTTCTGGAACTATTTTATCTTTGGTACCCAATATTTGACACAATCAAATAGCTGGATCCAAGCAGTGGGGAATGCACCAAATTCATCAAATCTGTAATCTGAGGATCTTTCTAAAATTACAACTTTTGCTCTTTGCACAACTTTGTTTTGTGTTCCTAGACTGGGAGAGTCTGTTCATGGCACTCTTGGCCCAATCACCTAGGACATTGTAATGCAGTCTACACAGGGATGCTCTTGAAGAGACTCCATTGCTCCAGATGCTCCAGCTGGTGCAAAATGTAGAACGGCACCTGTTACAACTTTCCAACTGCATTGGTTACCAGTTTGCTTACAGGTCCAATTTAAGAAACTGCTGCTGATCTTTAAAGCTCTTCATGGCATGAGGCAGGGTGATTTGAGGGAATTGCCTCACCCCAGTTCATCTGCCTACACATCAGATCCAACAGAAGAGATGTGATGCAAGCTCCTTTTGCCAAAGACCCTCACACTCTCCTGGCTTGACCCAGGAAATGGACCTTTTCTGCCACGGGGCTAATTTTATGAAACATTATTCCCTACACCCGAGGTTGGCTCCATCCTTGTTGATAGTCTACTATTCTCACTTTTCCTTTTAATGACATTTTTAATTATTTGGATTTGTGCATTGCTTTTTATATCACTGTTTTCTATTGTACATCACCCATAGGAAATTTGAGATTTATAACTAAGAATTTATGAATTAAATCTCACTGACATAGAAATCTGATTGGCTTCTAGTTCACTTAACCATCATGTTTGATTCTTAGCTCCTAAGAGAAAATGCCCCACCGCTATTTAGTTCAAATCACCTTCTGGGCACTTTGCCAAACTCATTAATATTGTTTACAGTTTGATTAGCAGTTGCATTCTTAGCAATGGTTTTAATTCTTGTAATTACAGAGCTTCCTACTGTGGTCATTGGATAGAAACCAGAGAAAATAGGAGCATATAATAAAATGTCACAAGTTCCCTAACATTCCCCACTCATTTTTTTTCTTTTTACTGACCCTTTATTTTTGTAGTTGCTTAGTTAAGCAGGATGAAATATGTAAGTCTGGCCTGTCAAGCTAACTCAGTCTAATTGCCATTTCCTTTTTGCCCCTAACAAAGTTTTGTGTCTTTTTGTAGTTGCATATTAGCAGCAATTTAACAAAGGTAGAAGGATTTCACCACCACTCCTCCCCAAAATTAGAACTTGCCATATCTCATGAGAATAATGAAAATAAACACAGGGATTGGGATCATTTAAGAAATGAAAAGCTGAAATCATCTTCCCTTACTTTATAACTGGGTAGTTGCAGAAATAATGTCCATACATTACCTTGCCTGCAAAGATAGAGTTAGAATCATTGGGCCTAGAAATTAAAAAAAAATACAATTGTAAAAAAAGACCATTTCTTGTGGTCCTCCTTTCCTCTCTTCTTCTCAGTCGTTCCTCTGACATCTTTTATTCAAAGCTAAAACTCAATTTTAATTTTCATATTGCATGTCTGTGTTACAATCTATTAGGACACAGGGTGGCAATCTTACTATTGAGTTAGGTTTGTGGAAAGCCTTACTTTGAACTAGCATCATTCTTTATCAGCCAGCAACTGTGTGTTGCTAATTTTGTTAATTGAAGCTATTAATGGAGTGATTCCGTTGTATCAAAGACTGGATTATATTCCCAAAGATAAAATGCTTGTGCAAGACATCTATTTGAATAATCATCTTACTTTTAATATATGTAGAAGAAGCCTTATCCTTAGCAAGATAATAAGTTCTGTGCATTATTAGAAAGAAATGCAGCTATTTACATTGAATAATTTTCCATATATTTTGTAGTAAATACAAAATATTAAGGAAGAAAATGCTTAAAGATTTTCACTTGTCCTTTCAAATATGTTGCATCTTCTTTAAACTCTCAAGCTTGAATTCCTTATATAGACGCTGATTTACATTTTGATATAAAAATTCAAATGGGTATTTGTTTAGATGGAATGAAAATTGGAATGGTCATAGAAAAAAATAATTAAAATTAATCTTTTATAGTTTGCCTCTATATTGGGAGCCATAGCAACCCACACCAAATTCTTTTTAAAAACGACAAGCCATTTGGAGATCTTTGGATGGAGCAATTGCAAATATTTTCACTGACTTGAAATTTGCTTGTGAACAGTCCCATTTCTGGTGGGTAATATTTTCTAAAATTCATAAGTTACAATAACTCAGAAAATGCTTCCACTTTTCATTTTTCCACATGAAAAATTTGTTCCTCTCAAATAGCACATTGGTGGGGATAGGAAATGGCAACCATCTGAGTAAATTCTAAGCCTTTTAATTCTTAAATTCTCTTAAATCTAGAGCAGGCTTGTCCAACCCGCGGCCCACGGGCCGCATGCGGCCCAGGTCGGCTCATAATGTGGCCCAGTGCCCACCCCAACCTTCGTGCAAGAGGACGAGCCAGCAAGGAGGAGGAGGAGAGGCAGGCACGAGGCAGGGTGAGGCGAGCGCCACGTCAAGCAGCAACAGAAAAGGCGGGCGCCGTCAGAGCACTCCTTGTGCCGAGGCAGCCGCAGCCCAAGAATCCCACTCCGCCACCTCCTGCTGTTGCTGCCGCTGCTGCTGCTGCCGCCGGAGCTGTTGTAGTGGCTTCTGCTGCCACCGCTGCTGCTGCTGCTGCACCGAGCCTCCCGGTCCTTGCCTTCCAGTCCTGCTGCATCCAGCCGGGCCATTTGCAGGAGGAGAGGTAGGCGCGAGGCGGGTGAGCTTTCTTCCCCCCACCCCCCGCGTTCCTTTCTCCCTGGTTGACTATTTTTTATGATATCTTATGAAAAAAATGTTTTCTATGGTTTTTTTGGATGATCAGGTATCGTTACTGTTATTTTATTTTATGTGCGGCCCAAACCAAATTTTCATCTTCTAATGTGGCCCAGGGAAGGTGAAAGGTTGGACAAGCCTGATATAGAGCATAGATATAGCAAAAGTCTATGTATATTCCATTTAAACTGAACCTCAGTTCTACTCTTTCATAACTTCTACTTGGTTGGTATTTGTTAGAGCAATCTAATGAATATAATAACAGCACTACTCATTCAGTCAAAGGTTGGGTAAATATAAATTCTGCAAATTAATAACATAATTAATTACATATAAACAACAATTTTAAAACAATGTTTTCTCATATGTTATATCATTGTAATGCATTTTCATTGTTTAACTTTTATTCTATATATTTGTGGTGATGATGATGGCAATGATGATATTACTATTAAATATAAAATAGAAATTTCAACCAAGCAACATAGGATGGAAAGTACAATTAGAGTGATAAATTTAAAGGGATATGAATAGGGTGAAATAGATTTTTCAGCTTTAATGTATTCATGGGAGCTTTAATGTATTGATGGGAGAGCAGAATACACTGGATCAAAATCTAAGCAACAGTGGAACTTGTCATGCCACAGATAGTAGTAGGTCACAAAGTTCATCATCTGATCATTGTCTATATTGCCTGGGGATGAATTGACACTCATCACTATCTCAAGGATCAGAGATTGCCAATCCCTACCCAAGACAGTTGTCCTCAATGTTAATTAACGAATGGAGTCATTTGACTTGTCTGTCTTAGGCACCAATATTTCTATGATTGCTTCCAATGCTCATCTGCAAGCCAGATAACTCCAGATATAGTATTTTTAGTATTTATATGATTTGTCAATCACTTACAAGATATAGGTATAAGAATAAATATAGTTTTGAATACATGAGATAGATACTTATAAGAAAAATAAAAAGAAACAATAGGACAGGGACGGTAGGCATGATTGGTGTGCTTATGCACGTCCCCTACAGGCCACTTAGAAAGGGGCTGAGGTCAATAGAAGACAGTCTAAGGTTAAAGTTTTGGGGGTTTGGGGAAGAAACCACAGAGTCAGGTAGAGTATTCCAAGCATTGACCACTCTGTTGCTGAAGTCGTATTTTCTGCAGTCAAGTTTGGTGCGGTTAACCTTGAGTTTATATCTATTGTGCTCTTGTATTGTTATGATTGAAGGTGAAGTATTCATTTGCAGGTAGGACATTGCAATGTATGATTTTATATACAATATGTAAATTGGATCGGAGGCAGCGTAATTCTAGGTTTTCTAGGTCTAGAGTTTCAAGTCTGGTGGCAAAAGGTATTCTGCAATGAGTAGAGAAGTGGAGGACTCTTCTTGTGAAATATTTCTGGACTTTTTCAATTGTGTTAATATCAGATACATGATATGGGTTCCAGACTGATGAGCTGTATTCGAGTATTGGTCTAGCAAATGTTTTGTATGCTCTTGTTAGTAGTGTGATATTACCAGAGAAGAAGCTACGTAGGATTAGGTTAGCAACTCTTAATGCCTTTTGGCTATGTAGTTACAGTGGGCTCTAGCACTTAGATCATTAGAGATGAGTACTCCAAGGTCCTTGACAAAGTTAGGATCCTCAGCAAGGTCTTGATTATTTAGCTGGTATTTTATTTTCTGATTATTTTTGCCAATATGTAAGACAGAACATTTATTTGTTGAGATTTGAAGTTGCCATTTGATTGACCATTCTGATACATAGTCAAGGTCTTTTTGGAGAGTAGTAGTATTGTCTGTGGTGTTGAATAGCTTTACATCATCAGTGAAGAGAAAGCAGTTGCTCTTAATATGATCACAGAGGTCATTTATGTAGAGTATGAAGAGAGTTGGTCCTAAAACACTGCCTTGGGGGACACCACTATAGACAGGTACAGAATTTGATAGGATGCTCCCAATTTTGACCATTTGTTGTCTGTTTGACAGGAATGCTTCTATCCAGTTATGCAGGTGTCCAGAGATATCATAAGATTTTAGTTTTAGGAGTAGTTTGTTGTGTACCACTGAATCAAAGGCTTTACAGAAGTCTATGTAGATTGCATCTATTGCTTTGCCCTGAGCAAGTTGTGTAGTCCATATGTTTTTGCAGTGTAAGAGTTGCAGATTACAGGATAGTTTTTTTTCTGAAACCAAACTGTTTATTAGGGAGTAGGTTGTTTGTCTCTAAGTGGAGGATAATGGATTGGTTAATAATTGATTCCATGACGCAGCATAAAAAGATTGGTCTGTAATTTTCAACTAGGCTGGGGTCTCCCTTTTTGAAGATGGGGATGACTGTGGCTTGTGACCATAGTTTTGGCAAGGAGATGGTCCTTGAAAGATTTTTCAAAGATTATGGTTAGGGGTTCGGCTATGGCAGTGCATAGCTTTTTTAAGAAGTAGGCACATATTCCGTTCGGTCCAATAGATAGAGATGGTTTTAGATTGCGCAGTGGTTTTTCAACAATGTCTTCTGTAAAATCGATATGTATTAGATCATTGCAGTTGTCTGTGGTTTGACTAGGAAGTACTGGGCTTAATCCATTGCTGTTTACAAATACTGAGCCAAAGAATGTGTTAAAGAGGTTGGTTTTGATGGTGTCGTCATTGCAGTCTTTGCCATTAGGTCCTTTAGGGGTGGGATGGACCTTGAGTTTTTTAGTTTGTTGTTTATAAAGTTGTAGAAAGCAAGGGTGAAATTGGTGCCTAGAAGGTTTTCCTCTTGTTTAATGTGATAATTAGTGCATTCAGTTTTTATCTGGTGGCATAGATTTTTGTATTGGCTTTTGAAGTTGGCAATGTGACCAGATTTGTTTTTTTGCCAATCAATCTTTTTGGATTGAAGTTTCCTTATTGTTATGGGTAATCTGCTTTTCCTGGTTTTGGGGAGTTGTTATTGGTACATATAGTTTGATGGCTCTTTTGATTTCTAGTAAGAGTATGTTGTAATGGTCTTCAACAGTATTGCATCCAGTGAATAGAAATTGCCAATCAAGGGATGAGAGATCATTGATTATAAGAGCATAGTTGCCTTTTTTGAATTTATAATTGGGGTTTTTGTCATTGTGATGATTTTTATGTGGATGTATGTTGAGACAAAAGTCAATCATATTGTGGTCACTGTTGGAAAAGGATTATTTAATTTGTATTCCATAAATTGAATTCAAATTATTGCAGAAGATGAGATCGAGGCAGTTGTTAAGCCTAGTATTGTTGGTTACTAGTTGTTCCAGTCCCAGGTTTGTTACAGCATTGTAGAAGGTTGCATGTATGAGTTCAGTTGTACATTCATTTAGGATCCAGTTAATATGAGGTAGATTGAAGTCACCAAGAAAGATAAAAGATAAAAATATTTAATTTTAAAATATTGACACCTGGCAACTGTCAGGAGAATCATTTTGGTTCTGTCTGGGCCAAACAATCCAAGAATACATTAGCAATTCTTTTGTTTATTGATTATTTTCCTAATTTTTCTTCAAATAAAAGAAGATTGATTAATTGTCAGGAACTGTCCTCTAATGATTTGAGCCTATCTGAAATAATATCCCAGAAATATGACGTATTGAGTAGTGGAAATAAGGATAGGTCATGGTGATCTATACTGTTAAACAAAAAAAAAATATTAAATACTTATATTTGTGTTTACATCATTGCCATTGTGTTTGATGAAGAGAAGGGACATGAAATAAAGGAAATATATGCCTCAAGATTCAATGTTCTGTAGCAGCATTACCAGCTTTCACAGCTGGTATGTACCTCTGCAGATAAGAGTGTATAGAAGGTGATACAAAGAGATTTACTTCACAACTTTAGATAGCCTTTACACATTCCGATGTAAGAAACAGCTTTCTGATAAATTTAAACATATGTTTTCCAAGAAAACTAAGCTCAAGGTAATAAACAACAGAAATAATGTTTAGTTTTCTAACCACTCTTTCTGTTCCATGTTACTTTGAGCTTAAGTCTTAGGCCATCATTCATTAAGCAGGTGTCTTTCAATTATATTGGGACTACATCTTACCAAATTTCCATCAGAAAAATCATGCTGGTTAGAAAATCCCCAATATGCTGGAAGGAGACAGGTTGGAGATGATTGTCATAGGTTGCTAGTGGTGAAGCTGGCAAGTTGCTTCTTTAATGTTTTATTTAGACAAAGCTAATTTAATGTTTTTCTTTCAAACTAGGGTCTGTTATGAAGCTCACAAAACACAGTATAAAGAATTGTATTCCTGTTACCCAATGGATTTCAGTGACCCTTGGGCAAATTCTATCAACATTCAAGATTGGTAGTCTTTGCCATGACTACTAAATAATTTTACGTTACCCCCTGAGGGATTAAAAAAAGAAGTACCTTCATAGAAAGAATATTCTACTGAAAGAATATCCTTGTTATCCCTCCTTACCATCCACATAAAATCCATCAATCAAAATCAAAATAATAACCACTGATCAGAGAAGAAGCACTGAAACATGCATGGATCTTTTAAAGAGTAAAATTATCTACATATCTTGATAGTAAGGATTATGGAATAAGTTAGAAAATAGCTCTTTCCTTATGCATTATATTAAGTATTAAGTTATGCTGCTGTCCTTCCTTTCTTTTCTAGAATATGGACTCAGTGATGAGATCATTAACATCAATTTCATAGATTCAATTTTCTTCCCTAAACAAGGTTATTAAATAATTAGTTAAAGTCTCCTGAGTCTCAGTTGCTGTAGCGAACTATTTTGAAAAGCTCCAGTTCTTCTCTAGCTTTTTTTGAAACCTAAGCAATATTTTTTTCAGATTTTTCAAGATACAACATATACTATCATATACTAACAATATGATCAAAAGAAAAGATGGCTGGATTATCAATATATAGATGAAAGATATAGGTATATATAAAAAGGTCTGATTTAGATATATGTCTGCAAGCATAAATGTTTAAGCTCCTTATGCTAAAAGCACTGTCATGTATTTGCTTTTGGCATATATCTAGCAATGTGATGGGAATGAATAAATATGTTTTTTTCCCCTTATCCTTGATTTATTTTTTTAATCCTGGGTCAAATAATGGAGACAGGGAAGGATGGAGAATAGTTCAGGGATAAGACAGAGAAATCAAAAAGTGATCTTTAGAAATATTTAAATGTTGAGAGATAGAAGTATCCAGGATCTAAAGGCATCTTAATATTACTAAGAAAAATTGAGTAGCAATTCAACAAGGATCTGAATAAATATGAGACAGTTGAAATCCTTTACACTTTCACCAATCAGTGTGATTGTAGGAAGAGTCATGTCTCCATAAAGACAAATGTCTAGATACTATATCTCTCATATCTCTGTGGTTGGCCACACCAACTGGTTATGCCTGATATTGAATAGCTAAGCAGCATTAGGGCTCGGATGGGAGAATACCAGGAATTTGGGGAAACATATTTTCAAGTGGCAATGGCAAGTCATTTCATACTATTGCTATGAAAATAATATGGAGGTGTTCATGTAGCCACAAAGAATTACACTGACTTGAGAAAAAATCCCTTACTTTATTGCTAGAATTAGACTTTGGAAAAATATCAGGGAAATGAAGATTCCCAAATGCAGTGATATATAATACTATCAATGGTGACTTCTAGTTTCCATCAGATGAGATGGCTTTCATAATCTCCTAGGCACCAGGTCTTTTGAGAATAAGGAAGCTGACAACTAGTTCTTCCGGAGAGAAGTGTTAGTTGAGGAAAAGAATTCTGTGGATTAAAATTTAAATTATTTAGTCCTAGTATTATGTTCGTTCTGAGTTGAAAGGATTAGCTGATGACATCACCATTGCTCAGGGAACACCTGTAGGGGCTCCTTTCATAACCTTATTATTTTCCCACTGAAGTGTTACCTATTTATCTATTTGCATGCTTATGAATTGCTATGTTGGCAAGAGTTGGGACAAATTTATGGGAGCCCGTTTCCTCACATAGTTCATGCTCTTGAATTTAGAACTGCTGAAGTATTAACCTTTCATAGTCTCTGACTCAGCATCCTAATCACATGACCCATGGAGGCCCCTCTAATTATTTAATTAGATCTATGAAAGCAAGTGAAAGCCAATATGACTATTGATCAATTTCTATCAAGAACCTTCTTTTCCTTTTGATAAGAGTCACAATAATGCTTGATCCGTTATTTCAGTCTGGGTTATTGCTCAGAATCACGCACCACATAATTTGAGAGACTTGAGACCATCTTATCCTGCCTTCCCAACTTCATGTTCAGTAGTTGTCATTGAAATGAAAGTTCCATCAACCAAACTTATAATGGAATTGTAATGATATTCCAGAATGTTTCAGACAGGGGAAGGATATTCTAGCATCTCTCAGATCTTAGGCTGTATGTAATCTCTGTTTGATACACATAAATATGGTGATTACAATATTTTATTGTAAACAATTGTGAGACTGTTGTTTCAGAAGAGAATATAAGTATATTTCAACACAGGAGGAGAGAATAAAAACAAGGAAGGAGATAGCTGCTGATAACAAGGGAGAAATAGCAGCCAGCGTATGATGGCATGTGCTAACTTTTCACAACCTGATACTTGTCAGTTATGCTGGAACAACAACTCCTATTATTTCAAAGAAAAGGGCAAAAAAGGGAAATTGTATGAAGCAAGAAGTAATGATTGCAGTATGAAAAAAATTACAATTGTGCCCATATTTTTCACCATATTTATTATTAGAGAGAAAGAGGAGAAAGTTGCTGTCATTTTTGTCCTCTGCAATGACAGTACTGCTTCTTTGTTTCTGCTGTAATACACTTCATTTAACATCCAATCTTTTTATTAGCCCGATTGATTTTGTTGTTAATGCAAGTAAGTACTAAGAGCGGTAACAAAGTACTATTTTGCATCCACCAGCATGTTGTTCATTTAGTGATGTTCCGGCTAATGCTCCTATCTCTTCTTTTATATCCTTGTTCTTATATATACTTCCTGTTTTTAAGTCATGTAATTTTTGTAATATTTTGAGGGGAACAAACAGAGACAACCAGGAGAATAAGACTAATCAATTTAGTAGTTCAAACATAGGCTCTGAAGAAACAGCCATGAGCTAACAGTGTGGATAACTGGCAACAGCTGATTCCATCTGACAGCGCCCCTTTTATAGTGATCTGTCAGATGGAACAGCTAATCAGTGGCCACACTGTCTCTTGCTTGAATTGTGGACCTGTGTGAGAACTTGCTACACAACAACTTTTATATCTTCTGGCTTTTCATAATATTTTTAGATTTTTATTTTTACTCTGATGTGCTATGTGCTTTTTAATGACTGTATACCACCTCATGCTGGTCAAAGATTTGATTAGATTAGTGCATGATCTATATGGAGACAGATGGGGTTAAAATATGAGAATGCTAGCCCTTCAAGATAGATCAGACTAGGAATCCAATAATATATAAATCAGTTGACAGTAGGCGACTTTTATTGTAATATTAATAGAATCTTTTAAGACTGAATGCATCCTTCCCCACTTTATCTTGGTGAAAACTAGGGAAGGTGTTATCTGAGACATTTACTTGAGTTACATTCCTGCACTGATTCAGTCCTCTTTTATCTGATTTTTGTCTTGGTGGGGGCCCCCAAAGCCATTCCCTCTGATCTCTACATTGAGATGGAAAGCTCAACCCTACTCTCCAGAACAGTTGTCTATCAAGCTGTCTATCAAGACTCTTCTTTCTCCACACCAGCCCCATATCACATTAGGGAACGCGATTGGTGGATAATTTTCTTTTTGGCAGGACATTTCATCAGTTATTTCACCCTACTCTGCCCTGCAGTAACTGTTGAAACAGCACTATTTGCCAGCCTCATTAATATGGCAAAATAGGGACTGACTATCAGGACCGAGCAAATTATGGTGACATACTTTTGTGCTGCTTCATGGAGTAGAAAGAAGCACTTTAAATTACTGTCTGGGTGTGCCCTAGATATAAATGCAAACAGAACATTTTCTGTTGCCCTCAAGACCATATATTTAAATCTAAAGTTTAGCTAATCTATTCCACTGAGGAAATGATATCCTCAGTGAAGTTATAAGAATTTGTGTTAGATATTTTCCTTATGGTACTTATCTATCATAGGAGGAATTGGATCTATCTCGCACTGAGAATAAACATTAGTTTTCCTGCTGTAGATATAACTGTGCTTGAGCCAGCCTCTGTTTATTACTGCTATGCTAGATATTAACCTGCAAATCAAGCATAATTTAATGCTTGCAGAAATGACATATTTCATCTGATAAACATGTATGAAGATCATTTTTAAGATGGCTAGATATTGCCACTGATAACACAACATAAGAAACCAAAGGAGTAGTTATTGACAGTTGTTCAAAATGCTGTCTTTGGGGTCATAGAGAATTGAAATGATTGAGTAGTGACAACAACAAAGGCCAATCTCTGATTATGTATTTGCAGCATCAAGCAGTTTAGTTAAAGTAATATGAAGGCTATCCACATTACTGTTTTTTGACCCAATAATGGTTGGATAACACTAGGAAATGTCATAAATGCTAGCGGGCAAATTTCTTGTATCTGTGTAACATTAAAAGCAGATTTCCCACATCTGTGTCTTCAAGATATGTGGGTTATGCTCTTATTGGTTGAATGACCAATAGCCAGTGGAGATGGTTGTAGCCCAAAGTATCCAAAGGGCACCAAATTGGGAAAACTGACTTAAATTTTGTTTTAAGGATGAGGAAATGGCCTCATTAATTATTAAAAAGGCTGTCCAGCCAATATCACATTTTTATATCTATCCAGAAAGGGTGGGTGAAGATCCACTTCAGGCTGATCATGCGATTTCCCAGGAAGAAAAGGCAAACTGAAGGACAGCTCCAAAAACCAGATCTGATGACTGAGGAGGAATGAGGAGCTGGCAAGTAGATTAGTTCTTTGATAATTCCTCTCTGGAGAAGAGACATCATCCATACGTACTTCACATAGAAGATAGAGCTCTCCAATAGGTTTAGAGCCCCAGGAGCTAACATCTTGCTCAAATCACACTGGGGATCTTTCAAAGGACACTAAGCTTGCAAACTTCCTTTTCTAATCACTTTCAGCAATTGCTTATTAACTACTTTTCAGCTATTAGGAGGCTTTGGATCAACATATCAATCCTTAGTGAAAAAAGGTTTAAACATAGTCTTTGATGTATGACTATAACTGCTGCTGAACTTATGGCCAGCTTTGCAACATGCCCACCTATCTATCTTCAACTTCACAGCTCTGCAACTTGCTTGCTCCTCAGTCCTACAGACTAACAATATACCAGCCCTTGAGCTGGGCTGTGGAAGTACTGTGTGCACATATATGTTTCCCCACTTGCTTAACCAGTGGATGAGCACATGAACAGTGGGTACGCCCATCCACAAATGGAGCTCCACATGTGTACACTTGCCCACCACTCACACAGAACCATCCCTTTTCCCTGCTGGTCCGCACGGAAAGGTTGGAGAACTCTGACCTAAAGTATAGAAGTACAGTGCAGTACGGCATTTTCTTTATTTGGCTTCAAAGCCGTCAAATCAGAACCATAGCTTATCTGAGTGAAATTCATCTCCAGAAGAGTAATACTGTACGATCCTGTGGAGTAGCCAGAGGTGGTATTCAGGAGGTTCTGATCAGTTCTGGAGAACCGGTAGTGGAATTTTTGAGTGGTTCGGAGAACCGGCAAATACCATCTCTGGCTGCCCCCCCCCCATCTATTCTCTGCCTCCCGAATCCCAGCTAATCAGCTGGGTCTTCTTTTGTTGCCCTGCACAGGGGAGCTGAGCTGGAAAGCAGGTTAGTGGGGTGGGGAGGGAGTGGGATTTTACAGAATCCTTCCCCTGCCCTGCCCACCAAGCCACGCCCACCAAGCAAGCCACACCACACCCACAGAACCGGTAGTAAAAAATATTGAATCCCACCACTGGAAGTAGCATTTCTAAAACTTCCATAAGGATAAGGGTTTCTTGGAAATATCTTTGTTTCTTTTGCTCCTAGAGAGTTAATAACTATGGGCAATTCAAACTGGATATTGGCACCATATTCCAGAATCTTTCTTATTCTTATAATCAGATAATACTGTAACTTAATAAGAGACAATATATGTCTTTCCTTTCTTTAGATTGCACAACCAATCTTACTAATTGAAGTTTGCTAAACTGACTTAATTGTACCAGCTACTTGGCAGTGACTGTAGCTAAACTTGTCAGAGCATCTTTTGTAATCTTGAAAAATAAATTGTGTACTGTCATTTACCTCCAAACCACCCAATTCTGAATTTTTATGTGGCTTTAATGAACTAGGATAATTTGTTCTAAAATAAAATGTCTTGTTTTGGATTCTGCCACAGGATTAATTTCTGTTACTGGATTCCAGATCATTTGTTTGAAATTGCAGGTTGGAATTTGCATGACTGAATACTCCTAAATCCAAAATAATATCTTGCAATTTGGAATGTGAGATAAAAGGCTACAGTATGTTGGGGGAAAAACTTCTTTTTGTGGTATAAGATTTGTCAGTGCAGGGAATTATTTTGCCTGGAGGAATCTCAATTTGGTGAGTTCCCACCTCATTTGGAAGTAGTAGGGCTTAATCTGCCATTAGAGAGAAAGAGAGATTCTCTAAACTCTACTTGATGGGTCAGAATGGAGAATGGAATGGAGTAGGTAGCAAAGATATTGAAGAATAGTGTGTTTTTAATTTCATTGGGGGCAACAAACCTGGAGGAGAGAAATTTTACCTATTACTCCATGGTTTGAATTTTTCTGAGGTTCATCTAAAAAGGCAGAGTTGATTTTGATAGCAGCTATAGGCAGGGTGCAGATTAGATTTCAGAAAAAGCGTGGGAGGTAAAGATTAAAAGATCCAAATGATGCTGTTCTGATTTAAAAAAAAAAAAAAAACGGGTTTCCCCCTTCCGTTTTTTGGAGCAGTTTATAAAAAAGGAAATATTAAGATATTGAATCATAGATCCCGTCTATTTGGTTTTTTTCATTTTATTTGTAATTAGATTTGTATCCCACCATTATTTTGAATAAGTTCACTCAGCAAATGAATTCATCTCTTATTTTTCCCATAAAATAACCTTGGAGGGAGTCTTATCTGAGAGAGAGTAAGTGATTCAAAGCCATCCAGAAGGCTTTTATATCCAAAGGAGGACTAGAACTCATCATATTTTGGTTTCTATGCCAGCACCTTACCCACTGGACACCAAGAACTGAATTTTAACATGGAAAAGTAATTTGGAATGTCCAGGAAATTTCTCGACCTTAATCAAGACTTGCCCAGACTTCCAGAGTCTAGCTAGGGATTATAGGAATTGTGGACCAACACAGGGACATGATGGTTCAGCAGTTAAATAACTGAGCTTGTCAGCTGGAAAGTTGACAGCACAGGACTGAGACTTGAGCACTGCACAATGGGTTGAACTCCAGTTCCTGGCCCAGCTCCTACCCACTTAGCAGTTTGAAAGCATGCAAAAGCAAGCAGATGAATAGGTACCACTTCAGTGGGAAGGTAACAGCATTCCATGCACCTCTGGCATATAGCCAGGCTGGCCATGTGACCCTGGAAAATATCTTCAAACAATGCTGGCTCCCTTGGCCAAGAAACAGAGATGGACATCACACCATAGAGCTGGAGACAACTTGACTTTTTACCTTTTTAATCTAACAGAGGCTGCAATTTAATGAACAGAATAGAATAACAGAGTTTGGAAGGGACCTTGGAGGTCTTTTAGTCCAACCTCCTGCTCAAGCAGGAAACCCTACACCATTTCAGAGAAATAGTGTCCAATCTTTTCTTAAAAACCTCGTGTTGGAGCACTCACAACTTTTGGAGGCAAGTCGTCCCATTGATTAATTTTTCTAACGGTCAGGAATTTTCTCCTTAGCTCTGAATTGGTTCTGTTTTTTACTAGTTTCTATTCATTGCTTCTTGTCCTGCCTTCAGGTGCTTTGGAGCATAGGTCAATCCCTTCTTCTTTCTGGCAGTCCCTTAGATATTTGAATACTGCTATTATATCACTATAGTCTTTCTTTTCATTAAATTAGACATACCCAATTCCCACAACCATTTCTCATTTCTAAGCCTCCAGTCCCCTAATCATCTTTTGGGCTCTTCTCTGCCTTCTTTCTAGAGTCTTGAAATCTATTTTATATCATGGCGACCATACTGGATGCAATATTCCAAGTGTGGTTTTACTAAGGCCTTATAAAGCAGCATTAATACTTTGTGTGATCTTGATTCTATGTGTCTGTTAATGCAGCCCAGGATTGTGTTGGCTTTTCTGGCAGCTGCAGGACACTGCTGCTTTGCATTTAAGTGATTGTCAACTAGGACTCCAAGATCCCCCTCACATACTACTATTGAGCCAATACCACGATTCTGTACCTGTGCATTTGGTTTTTCTTGCCTAAACGTAGAACCTTATTTTTCTCACCATTGAATTTCATTTTGTTAGATAGGGCACATTATTCTATACAGGAATTTCAGAGGTGAGTAGGTTGTCACTCTTCTAGGCAAGGAGCAATATTCGTTGAGATTTTGGATGTCCCTTTCTTTTTTCTAATAGCCTGTTTAATAATGAGCACTTTGCATGTCACCTTTCCCATTGCTCTGCCCGCTCATTGTCGCCTCATTAGTCAAATCACAGAGTGTTTGGCAAAGACAATAAAATATCCTGAGCATAACCTCTTTCTGGACTAATGATGCAAACTCTTTCATGAGCGTTCATTTTGAACCTGATCATAGTTTAATTAGTGCTTCTAATAAAAGTGGGTGTCTGGAAGGACTTTTGTCCTCAAATTAGTGTCTGCTGGTGTATTTTTTATAGCAGGAGTAGTGGGAAACAATTGTTTTAATCAATACTTTTGACTATTGTAGTACATTAATATTTTATTGGTATTCTGGTAATCCTTATTTCATCATATACATTAGATATGTAGGAGGAATGTGAGAGAAAAAAAGGGATGCAGCCACATAATTTTGGTGGGGTGTGGGTTTGGCAGGTGGTGTTCTCCTTTCCTTATTTTCTTACTGGGAATCTTTCTAACAATTTCATTGTAAATGTGAAATTTGATTTGGATGCTTTGTATCTACTATTGAGGTCTAGGACTCTAGGTATAATTGTAGCATTCAAATTCCTAACAATGATTTCATTACTGGCTGTTCTTACAAACGGCTTTTTTTCTTGCTAGTATAACATTTTGTAAACTAATATCTTGTAAAATGTGAGATTGCCCCATGATGCCTGAAATCTACTTATTTAGTGGTGGAGGAGGCTTATATATTGGTGAAAAAATCTTGTAACTGACTATCAACATATCTTATTTTCTGAGTGGGGCCTACAAAATGGCCAACTGAAATTGGTAGGATAACAAATTTTCAGGCTGAGGTGAAATTGCCCCATCAGTGGTACTGTGCTTAGGCTGAGAGTAAATTCAGGTGTTCCTATGTTAGATCCATCCAGCCATGGATCTGTCTCATTTTGTCTGTTTTGCCTGTGTGTCTGTCAGTTTTATTTGCAAAAGATTCAAAAAGTGTCTGGGTAGTTGTTGTGGGAGGAATTGTTGGAGGCATATTTCCAGTTTAGTCATCAAAAAAGGTTTATAGGAATCAGTCAATTTCAGGATAAAATTGTGTGTTAAATAATTCAGCATAATCCATTGGTGTACATTTTAGAGGAAATAGCTTAAGTTTTTAAAAATGAATTATGAATTGTGAAAATTTAACCATTATTTTGTTTCTGCCACCATGTCATTTCTTTTAGCATTTCTCAAATTCTCAGATTTTAGCAGTCTCAAATTCAACTGTTCTTTCTTCTCTAGGAATAACTTTATATTCCTAAAATACTATAATCCAGAGCTCATTTTCTTCAAAAAATTGTGTTTGTTGTTTCGGTGGCATTATCTCCCCAACGTTAATCCTGATATCCTATTGCAAAGACTGTATCACAGTTCCGACCGATGGCCTAATTAAATCATGAGGCTCCAGCCAAGCTTCAAAAGAAATCCAGTTATTTATTAGGAGCTTCATGTCAGCACAGACCAATTGAAGCTAACTCTGACCTCACTTAATTTGTCCTTGCTTTGACCCTGTTTCCCCCTTCCCCCAAGGTGTGTCATCAATCACATTCCCCAACGAAGCAATTTTGGAGTTGTAGAAGTCACTCCCTTCGGCCACTGTGGATCTCCGTGGAGATGATCTTAATGTTACGAGTTCTTCGTTTTGATTGAAATGCAAGTTCCTCTTCTTCCATCCCACTGCCTATGGCAACTCCAAAGCAGATAAGGAATGCTTCACAATTTGACAGACTAGATATCATTTTTCTCCTCATTGTTTAGCCAGCCTTTTCTTTTCTGAGCATAATAGACTCAATAGATGAACAGGAAACTTAACTGGAATCAAGCACAAAAAGATGTAGACATTATAAAAATTGTTCCAATTTTTGGTTGCATTGGATTTTCAAATAATCCTTTGCCAACTCCCTTGCCAACTTCTAGATTCATACTCCTAGCAAAAGTACCAAATGGTAGGATAAGAAGAATTCATGTACAAAGATTCCCCTGCGCTTGGATTCTTAGCAGTTGGTATTTTTAGGAAGTTGCCTCCTGTCTTTTGTAGCTTGTTCACTTTTTCCTTCTTGGCAAATGAGAACTGAGATAATGAGACAGGTTCTGATTTCTCCATACTTTGTCATCCCATCCTCTCTCTAGAAAAATATAGGGTGGAGGGGAAGGCAAAGAGAGAGAGGTAACTAGATAGACAGCAGCTACAGTAGTGATGAGAAGATAAGTACTATTAAAGGAAGATTGCAAAGAGTATCTTGCCCTTAAAAACCTATAGTTGGCACACCTTTCTGAGTGTCAGGCCATAAAATGTACAGAATTTTTCATCCCTTCAGTGAAACAGATTTTTGCAGCAAAGAAAGATGGGCTGAAGATGTACAACTCTTCAATGAAATAACCCTAGAAGTCAAATAAACATCTGTAAAACAATATTAGCTATTTGGGGGCATTGTCTAGTATCATAATGCAGCACAATGGTTGGAAACACAAAAGGAAATCTATGGAACAATAATTAGGAATGAATTACTCCATTCACAGTCTATGGCTTTTGGCACTAAAGAAAGAAAAATGAAGAGAAGACAGCCAAGATGAATTTGTATTATATTTCTTCCAAATTGGGATTACAAGAAAAAGAAGGATTGGGTCTCTAGTCAGGTTGTCTTCCTTAGGGCTAGGGATGATGAAAGAAATTGATCTTTGACTGTTCCTGGGTGAGCTGACCTGATTGGATCCCCGACTAATGTGCAAATCAAAATATAATTATCCTTTGTATTTTACACATCTATGAATATTTGCAATTCTGTTCCAAGCACAGTTGAATTTTAAAGTATGCATTTTAAGATAAAATTGGAGTGTGCATTTTATGAGCAGTTGTATTTGAAACCATATTTAAATGTTTCTATGTAGATTTTATAGTCTGCATAGATTATAAAATAGAATACCTGTATGAATAAATATATGCAGAATGGACACAGATAAATAGAAGATACCTGGTCCATTTATCCCATCTTGGTGGCAATTTTTTTTATCCTATGTTTGTTGAAATAGATATTTGTCTGTTTTCTTTTATTGGCTGTGGTAAGGGCAGAGAACTGCAGTTTTTAGCTTTTGGCAATATATCTATTACTTTTTATGCTCCGGAAGATTTCAGACTTGGAGGAAGAAAATCAACAACCAATTAGAAGAGAAACTGGAAACAGATCAGAGTCACCAAAAGATTGCTAGGATTGAAAGCAAAGGGGGGAAAACACACACCATAGAAAAGATGGGGAATATGCCAAGGAAAAGACCATTCTCTAAATCCTTCATTCATACTGACTGGAGTTGAAAGGAAATTTTATTTTTCCTTCGCCATCTCTAGGGGAAAGTGTATTTATTTACACTTTATTTATTTATTTGACAATATAGACGAACCATTACCTTCATCTTCCAGCAAATTACCATTTTTGACAGTCCTTTTCTATGCATATGTCATGAAGTCCAATAAATTCTAAATATTATTTTTTCGCACAAATGAAGGCAAAATTAGTTTTTCTGTTATATAAGTATCTCAGAGGTAATATGTGTTTTCCTTCAAATTCAGAGGGATGCTGATAGAATAAAAATACACTTGATTAAAATCATATCCTGATCATTGGGGCAAAAGTAACAGAGCAATCTTTGAGGAGGAAAGGACTTCCAGAGAAGAGTAGGAAATAGTAGAAATGAAGAAATGCCCAATACGTTGATCTTTATGTACTTCACGAGCACCCTGAAGCTGATTATTGTGGAAAACACAAAAATTGGCTAGATCATCTTGGATCCTGATTGTTAAGTTCGGGTAATGAGAGGCTGAACCAGGGCATGGGTGCAACA